>RCUC01016208.1:0-29404 GCA_003697995.1 Taxidea taxus jeffersonii
AAAAAAAAAAAAAGAAATCACAAGTAGGCAGAGAGGCAGGCTGAGAGAGAGGAGGAAGCAGGCTCCTCCAGCTTCCCTGCTGGGATCATGACCTGAGCGGAAGGCAGAGGCTTTAACCCACTTAGCCACCCAGGCGCCCCTACATTCTTCTAAAGTACATATAAAACATTCTCCCAGATAGACTATATGTTAGGCAACAAAACAAACTTTAAGAAATTACAAAAGAATAAAATTATACAAAGTTATCGTCTCCAAGTTAGAAATCCCAAACAGAAGGAAATCTGAAAAATTCACAAATATGTAAAAATTAAACAACACACTCCTAACAACCAATGGGTAAAAGAAGAAATCACAAAGGAAACTGGAAAATTCCCCAAGATGAATGAAAATAAAATTATGACATACTAAAAACTTATAGGATTTGCCGAAAGCAGTGCTTACAAGGAAATTACAGCTGTAATTGCCTACCTTTAAAAAAGAAAGATCTAAAATCAGTAACCTAACTTTCTACCTCAAGGAACTAGAGAAGAAAGAGCAAACCAGACCCAAAGCAAACAAAAAGAAGAAAATGGCAAAAATTATAGCAGAGATAAGTGAAACAGAAATCAAGTGAACCAATTATGGTTCTTTGAAAAAAAGTCAACAGAAATAGACACGCTTTTAGAATGACGAAAAAAAAATTTATGTTCTTGCTTTCTCTTGCTCTTTTTCAAATGTACATATAGATAGGAGGAACCAGTGAAAAGGGAAAGATTTAAGGCAGCTGGCTATTATGTTCATCTTCAACAGTCACAGTAACTCAATTTTTTAAATCTTTATCTCAAAACTGAGTTTAGGTATAAAATTGAGAAAATGATGCTTATAGCATCTTTCTGATGATTGCATGAGATAAGAATGTATAAATTACAAGGTCCAACATTCATTAAGAACTTGATAAAGGCATCTGTTACCAAATACTAATGCATCAAAGAAAGTCACTGTGGCATTATTTACAATAGAAAAATACTGAAAAATTACATAAACAATGAGAAATATTCTGTTAATGGAGATAATCATATGCTGGTGTAACTTGAGAGTACTTAAAATATTCACTTACAGAAGGTATAAAACCGTTATTTTTATATCTATTTCTTCTCTGATGGTATTGGTTTCATTCCCCAAATGACTGCCCACCCGAAACAACTGAGAACATGTAGTTATACTTTCTCTGAATGCTTTTAGCTTCATGCTTTCAACACTCAACTTTTTGATACATCTTAATTTTACTTTGAGGCAGAATCTACCTTAATTGCCCCACAAATAGCCAGTTGTTATAATATTATATATTGAATAGCTACTTTTTCTGCTAATGGGAAACATTGTCGTTATTACAAATTCAAGTCCTATGTGTTGGATCTGTTTGTGTAAATATTCAACTGAATTCCACTGTTACTTAACTCCTACAGCTTGACTTACAAAGTTTAATACCCAATAAGAAAAATACTTTGTCATTACATTTTCTACTTTTTTGGCTATTCCCAGGACTTCTGGTGAAAAAACATGGAATTTGCTGATAACCATGAGGATTTGGTGCCACACAGAAAAGACAGAATGAGACTGAGGATCAAAACAAAGATCTGAATTTGCAAGGCAGAATAAGCTTGAAAGGCTGTACACCTTCACATTGTTCCTTCTGTTGTCACAACTAATTGTTTTAGCATACTTATACGTGTCACCACAAAATCTTTCCTTCTATCTTTTGTAATATGATAAAAATAGAGCACCAATGACTAGAATGTTGTGCTAAGCTGGAATCCTTAAAAAACCATGTGCCAAACCAAACCTGATTCATGAAAGTCTGACACAGTGACATTTATGATATTACACATGAAGAAACATTTCTTACAAAATTATGTAAAGTTAACAGGGGAAACACCAATGCTAATACATTAAAAGTTATAAAATTATATATACCATGTGTTCAGCTATGTAAAGAAATACGCATAAAACAAAGACTAAGAAAATCTATCAAAATGCTAAGAATAGCACATGGGCATGATAAATATTATCTTTTGTACATTTCTAAGTTTTTAAAAATACCGAGCACATATTTTTATTATGAGAAAAAGTTTCTTTTGCAGCCAGCAAGGTAAATCTATGGAATGTTTGAGATTCTACGGTATTTATTAGACTACTCAGAATAACTAGTTCTTTGTCCTTTTTATTATGCACATATATCGTTTTCTCAACTATGTGAGCTTTATAAATAAAAGAACATGTTTTGTATTATATCCGGCAGAGGGTTGCTTATATATCTCTTAAATGGTATAACTGGAAGTTTTGGGTGTGGATTCAAGAGTCAGTCTCAGGATGACACACCTGAATTTTTATTCCAAACCATACTATATAACAACCCCTAACACAGTAACAACAAATAATACATTTCATAGTTCATCAGAGGCTAAGAGCCCATAGGCTATTCCCCAAAATAATGTAACTTCTGAATCTCATTATGCTCAACTACCCTGTAGTGTTACCATGATTCTAACAATTAAGCAGACACCCAATAACTATTTTAACAACCATGCTATAGAGGCATATTTGACACCTCACTAGATGGGATTTGCGAAAGAGTAAGTATTCAGACATCAGGAAAAAGGCTTGATGTTCTTTGAGATGGGGCTAAAAGAATTCAGTAAGATTTTATAACTTTACACAATAGGATAGACTAGACCAGGGTTTTCAAAGTGTGGTCCCTGGACCAGCAGTTTTAGTTATCACCTAGAAATTTGTAAACAATGGACATTATCGGGGGTGCCTGGGTGGCTCAGTTGGTTAAACGTCTGTCTTCGGCTCAGATCATGATTCTAGGGTCCTGGGATGGAGCCCCACGTTGGGCTCTCTGCACAGCTGGGAGTCTGCTTCTCCCTCTTCCCACCCCCCCCACTTGTGTTCACTCGCTCTAAAATAAATAAAATCATCAAAAAACCAACAACAATGCACATTATCGGGCCTTGTTCCGGGCCTACTGAATCATAAACAGGAGGGGGAAGGACATAAAGGGGTGTGAACAGGGGATGGAGACCAGTAATAAAATTACTTGATACAAGCTCAAGTTTGAGAACCAGTGTACTAGACCTTCACAAAACCAACTGGCTCAAAACGGATGAGTGGTCTCAAGATAAAGCCCTGCATCTGACTCCCTGCTTAGCTGGGAGCATGCTTCTCTCCCTCCCTCTGCCCTTCCCCTCTTTGTGTTCTCTCAAATAAATAAAATCTTTAAGAATAAAAAAAATTTTTAAAGATTGAGAGAGACAGCACAAGCAGGGGGAGCGAGCGGCATGCAAAGGGAAAGGGAGAAGCAGGATCCTCCATTGAGCAGAGAACTGGATGCAGGGCTTGATCCTAGGACCCTGGGATCATGACCTCAGCCAAAGGCAGCCACTTAACTAACTGAACCACCCAGAAACCCCAAATAAATAAAGTCTTTTAAAAAAACTTATCAAGGGACGCCTGGGTGGCTCAGTTGGTTGAGCAGCTGCCTTCGGCTCAGGTCATGATCCCAGCGTTCTGGGATCGAGTACCACATCGGGCTCCTTGCTCAGTGGGGAGCCTGCTTCTCCCTCTGCCTCTGCCTGCCACTCTGTCTGACTGTGCTCCTTCTCCCTCTCTCCCTCTCTCTCTGACAAATAAATAAATAAAATCTTTAAAAAAACACAAAAAAAACTTATCAAACTCAACACCCAAAGAACAAAAAAATCTAGTCAAGAAATGGACAGAAGATATGAACAGACATTTCTCCAAAGAAGACATACATATAGCTAACAGACACATGATAAAGTGCTCAACATCACCTGGCATTAGGGAAATACAAATCAAAACCACAGTGAGATTCCACCTTACACCTGTCAGAATGGCTCAAATGAACTAAGGAAATAGATGTTGGCAAGGGTAGAGAAAGGGGAACCCTCTTACACTGTTGGTGGCAATGCAAACTGGTGCAGCCACTCTGTAAAACAGTACGGAAGTTCCTCAATAAGTTGAAAATAAAGCTACCCTATGACCCAGCAATTGCACTAGTAGGTATTTACCCAAAGTACACAAACGTTGTAATCTGAAGGGGTACGTGCACCCCAATGTTTATAGCAGCAATGTCTACAACAGCCAAACTAGGGAAAGATTCCAAATGTCCATCAACAGATGAATGGATAAAGAAGATGTAGAGTGTGTGTGTGTGTGTGTGTGTGTGTGTAATGGAATATTACTTAGCCATCAGAAAAGAACGACATCTTGCCATTTGCAAGATGCGGATGAACTAGAGGGTATTATGTTAAGCGAAATAAGTCAGTCACAGAAAGACAATCACCTTATGATTTCACTCACATATGGAAAGGAAGGAAAAGTAAAATAAGGTAAAAAGAGAGGGAGGCAAACCATTAAGAGACTCTTAACTATAGGAAACAAACTGAGGGCTGCTGGAGGGGGGGAGGTCAGTGGGAGAATGGGGTAATTGGGTGATTGGCATTAGGCACTTGAAGTAATAAGCACTGGGTATTATATGCAACTGATGAATCACCAAATTCTACCCCTGAAACTAATAATAAACTATATGTTAACTAAATTGAATTTAAATAAATTTAAAACAACAAAAACAGTTAACAACAACAAAAAAATCAACTAGCTTTCAACGATTCAATAAGTCTTCTTGGAGAACTTTCTCTATATTTGCAGTTAACTAACCACTATTCATATTCACAACTGGCCCACATCACTGGGTTAAGGGAGTCACCAAAAAACTATCATGAGAAAAGATACCACATACAAAGTCATTTTTTCATAAAGATCAAAACATGATGTTCAACATTTTGTCTAGAAGCCATTTACCTTCTTTTGAACCATTTTTGAAAACAGTATGTACATAAACACAATAAACAAAAAGAACACAAAGATTTGGGGGAAAATACTTTTAACAGATCAAAGGGCTAATATCTCCAACAGAGCTTTTATAGAAAAACACTAAACCAAGAGAAAAATGGGCAAATGAATAGACAATCCCACAAGAGCAAATTCTAATAGCCAAACATGAAAAGATGCTCAAATTCACTACTCATCGGGTAAGGGCCAATTAAAGTAACATGGAGATTACTGGGACTCTTACAAAGAATCAAAATTATCAGTAAGTAAGGACATATATATAAAATTGCTTAATGTAGCAATCATTGTTCATAACAGGAAAAATAGAACATGCATTAATAGGGAAACAGTTGAATAAATTATGGAACATTTAAACTATGGAATTTTAGGTAGCCATTAAAAGAGAGACATAGTTATACAAGTGATTTAGTGAATTTTTAACAAATCATTAAATAAGAAAACTGAGATGCAAAATTATCCTGCCTTTATAATTCAAAGACAAAAATATGCTAAACATTCTCAATATAATATGAAGATAAGAATACATATGAAGGGCGCCTGGGTGGCTCAGTGGGTTAAAGCCGCTGCCTTCGGCTCAGGTCATGATCCCAGGGTCCTGGGATCGAGCCACACATCGGGCTCTCTGCTCTGCGGACAGCCTGCTTCCTCCTCTCTCTCTCTCTGCCTACTTGTGATCTCTGTCAAATAAGTAAATAAAATCTTAAAAAAAAAAAATACATATGAATTTTTTATGTACAAGGATACATTTTAGGTTGTAGGAAGATGACCCAAGAGAAAAACACACTACACCAAAAAAACTGTGTGCCAATACGTATTTATGCAAAATAATGTATATATAATTTTATTTATTTTTAAAAAAGATTTTATTTATTTATTTGACAGAGATCACAAGTAGGCAGAGAGGCAGGCAGAGAGACAGGGGGAAGCAGGCTGCCCGCTTGAGCAGGGAGCCTGATGCGGGGCTTGATCTCAGGACCCTGGGATCATGACCTGGGCCGAAGGCAGAGGCTTTAACCCACTGAGCCACCCAGGCGCCCCTGGGTGGCTCAGTGGGTTAATTTTAAAAGAAAGTAAATATAAAAGGGACTTATTTAGTTTATGTGCTGAGAACCATCTTCAATGATAGTGTCCATTTATTATGTGCTTTCAACATGCTCAGCATTAAACTTAGGAATTTTATTTATGACCTCATTTAGTTTATATCTCAAAACTATGAGGCAGATACCATAATCCCCAATTTATAGATATATAGAGATTAATTTTATCTGTTGACAGAACTAGGTCCTTCTAAACCCAAGTTTTAACCACATGCAAGTGAATACATGTAGTTGTTGTACAGGGCATTGATAACAGAAAGAATTCAGATTCAGGAAGCAGACTAAAAAAGTGAAAAGACGCAAACCAAAATGTCTATCAAAGACCACTGTTAAAAGAACTGTCACAGTTCAAAAGATGTAGGAGAAAGCAACCCATGTCAATAACTTACCTTTTTGAGAAAAATTAAGTTTTAAAATTCTAACAGTAGTTTGAGTAATGGTAGCTATTATTACTAAACACATAGCATATTATCTTATCCCTCAAAAACATTAAGATGCTCTTATTTGTAATAACAAAGCCATCAAGCACATAATATAGTAATAAAAGCTGCACCCATCAAGATTCTAAATTGTCTGGGACTCAAAAGTTAACCTTCCATCTATAGTCTTTACATTAGCACAATTCAGAGGAAAAAGGGAGTACATCTATCATATAGTAAAAGGAGCCCAAACACAACAGAACATACAGCAGTCCCCCCTTATCTGCAGTTTCACTTTCTATGGTTTCAGTTAAACAGCAGTCTGAAAGATGATGATCCTCCTGATATACCGTCAAATGGTCAACAGCAAACCAAGGCTGTATCACAATTACTATGTCACAATGTCTAGTCATTCACCTCACTTCATCACATAGGCATTTTATCATATCGTAAGATGAAGAGTGAATGCAGTACAGTATTATCACAGACACCATACTCATGTAACTCTTGTTACAGTATATTTTTATAACTGTTCAATTAGTCATTATTATTAATCTCTTACAGTGGCTTATTTACAGACTAAACTTTATCATAAGTACATATAGGAAAAAACATAGTATATATGGGGCTCAGTACTATTTCTGGTTTCAGGCATCCACTGGGGGTCCTAGAATGTATCCCCTGTGGACAGGGTAGGGGGAGACTACTGTAACAGCAATCATTTAAGCAATCCTTCCTGGTGATATAATGACCCAAGGGAAGAACAGAACAAGATAATCCCAAACTACCCAAAAACTACAACAAAAAATTTCCACACTTTGCATATGTGTGCCATGTAAAAGTATAGTACACATCTTAACTTTTACTTTCTAAATGGTCAGAACAGTTAAATATAGTATTAAGTATTAGTTATACAGATAATCAGCCTCCAAGTGGGGTGCTATGATCTGACAAAATATTAATTCTGATAGGTGCTGTTATGGCTCTACACAAAATACTAAATTAACTAGAGTACTCTTCTTCCATCTATAAACGTAAAACTTGCTCTGAAATCTGAAAACCATTCAATATGGTACATCCCCAGAAAGGGTACAGCTCGTATAAGCAGACAGATCAGGTTTCAAACCCCAAATCACTGTCTGATTATGGGAATTATAAGCAAATCACTTGAGCTTGCTTAACTTCATACTCTTCACCTGTAAAATGAAGGTAAGAATTCATACTCCCAGAATATGAAGAGGATTATATACAGTAGGTATGTAACCTATCAGGTAACAACTACAGCACAAACAATGGAATGTTACAGTTATTAAAGATAGATCTACAAAGTTATGACAAATTCTCACATTTAATTATAAAATATATAGTATATTATAGCTATAAAACATTTAAAGCACAGAATATAAAAAGTGAAACTGACCCATCATCTTTTCCCCCAATTCAATTCCCTATCTAAGCTTAAAATTAAGATATATAACTCTTTCTTCACTTTATTAATATAGTTTTACTGGACTTTTAAAAAACTATAAATGGGGATCTCCAACAAACTTTTCTTCCTAAGAGATCCTTTCACTGAGGAGCTCTATTAGGGTCATATATAGGCTCATACCTTGTTAAATACGATGTTTCAAGATTTTTTTTTCCCAAACAATGGTGCAGTGAGAATACTTAAGCATAATTTTTGTGCACATCTGAATATGTTTCTAACATAATTTCCTTAAAATAGAACTACTGGACGAAATAAAAAATACATTTTAAAAATAAAGGTGTGGCCAAATAACCTTACAAAAGGGCATTTTTACACCAACAGTTTATAAGTACCTAAGCACCTGTTTCCCTACAACCTAGCCAATTGTAGATAATGCTGGCAATTTAATCATAAAAAATGATCTCACATAATGTACATTTCCCCAGTTATTACTAGTGTACTCTTTTCATGTTTTCTTGACCAAGTTTAAAAATGATTTCAGGGTGCCTGGGTGGCTCAATGGGCTAAACCTCTGCCTTTGGCTCAGGTCATGATCTCAGTGTCCTGGGATCAAGTCCCACATCAGGTTCTCTGCTCAGTGGGGAGCCTGCTTCCTCCTCTCTCTCTGCCTGTCTCTCTGCCTACTTGTGATCTCTGTCAAATAAATAAATAAAATCTTTAAAAAATGATTTCATATTCCTTTATGAATTATCTGTCCATATACTTACATTTTTAATGATCTGTAAAAGCTGTTTACATAATGTGTTACTCCTTTGTTGTACACAAATACTTTTTCCCAGTTTAAGAAGTCATCTGCCCTTTAGTTATAACTATTTTATCATACAGAAGTCTTACTATTTTCACATAAAATCTGTCAATTTTTTTTAAAGATTTTATTTATTTGTTAGAGAGAGAGAGAGAGAACAAGCACGGGCAGACAGAATGGCAGGCAGAGGCAGAGGGAGAAGCAGGCTCCCTGCTGAGCAGAGCCCGATGTGGGGCTCAATCCCAGGACCCTGAGACCATGACCTGAGCCTCACCTGCCTGCTAACACTTAACCAATACACAGTTTTCTAATTTCTATTAATGACAGTTTTATAAGCTGTTTATAATTAGTTTTATAATTTAAAAAAGTTTTATAATTAGTTTTATAAACTAATAAGTTTTGTAAGTATTTCTGTAATTACTAATGAGTTTCAACACTGAATTATCTATCCATAGCCTCTGTTTATCCTTGTTAATTTGGAGGTGTCCCTTAAATATACTACACTAACACAGTCCCTTGACAATTCTTTAAAAAAAAACTGTTAATTTATTTTTGGTGGGAAGGGGGAGGAACAGAGGGAGAGAGACACTCATGCAGATTCCGAGCTTGAGTGCAGAGCCTGCGATCAATCATGACCCGATCCCATGGCCCTGGATCATGACCTGAACCAAACCCAAGAGTCAGATGCTCAACTGAATGCGCCACCACAGCACCCCTCTGCTGCTTGATAGTTTTAGAACATGGCTAAACACTTTCGATCTATCACTCACTACTCTGTTAAATTTTATCTTTGGCAGTGCTGCTTAATGTTGTACACAGGCCAGCTGATATTGCACCAATTGTTCGAACGTGGTATTGGTCCATGACAAAATGAGTTTGCACCAGAAATGTTAGTCAACCATATCAGTAAGTACACTGTTTATTTCAACTAATGTTTTTCTTGTTCAAGGAAGCAGTATGCTGATTTACATTCCTATTTAAGTGCCAGTAGGGAGTTATGTTTTTCACTGAAAGGGAAATCTTAATTTTGCATTATCAAATTCAAATTTTTACAGTAAGATTTATGCTTTAAGAGTTCCTTCCCTACTAGTAAATTATACTATAACCTTCTACATTACTTTCTCCTTAAATGTATGGCATTATCCAGTATGGTGTATTTTAATACACTTGTTGATAGCATGAATAGGGTCTTTTTTCTAATCATCTTATTGGTTATTATCAATGTATGGAAGAAATACTTGTTTCTGTATAGTGATTATTTACTGGCTACCTCACTATAATTTTATTAGTTCTAATAATTTTATACCACCTCCCCAGAAAACCAAAAGCCTCAATCTTATCACCTTCAAATAGTAACAAGTTTTCTTTTTCTCTTTACGACTTTGTTTGATAGAGAACACGTACAAGCAGGGGGAGAGGCAGAGGGAGAAGGCAGCTCCCTGCTGAGCAGGGATCCCAATACCCTGGAATCATGATCTGAGCCAAAGGCAGACACGTAACCAACTGAGCTACCCAGGTGCCCCAAGCTTTCTCTTTTAATATGTATCCTTCATTTCCTTCTTTCCTCTTGTATTTGTTGGGACCTCTACTATAAATTTAAGTGGCAAAAGTAATAGCATTTTTATGTGACTCTCAATTTAACAGCGATGCTTCAGTTTTTCCATTATGACTTCTAGTAGATGATTTATATATTTAAAATTTGTCTTCCTAGCTTTCTAAGAGTCTATATTAGTTTTAATATGCTGAATTTTATCAAATGCTTTTGAACCATCTATTGAAATATGGCTTCTTTCTCCTCTTACTGTTACGTGGGGAGCCAACATTGAACTGTCTTACATTTTTTAATAACATGAGAAAATTATGTTAAGAAAACAGGCTGCATATATATATATACATATATATATATACACATACATATTTGCAAATACAAGAAGAAAATTTGCTCAAATTTTGAAGGAAGCTCCATCTGGATGAATTAAAAGTGATTAATATTCTCTGTATTTTTCTGTATGTCCTAGATTTTCATAATACATGTCACATATCATATCATTCAAAAATGATTTTTAAGGAGGGGTGCCTGGGTGGTACACTCCAACTCTTGGTTTCAGCTCAAGTCATGATCTCAGGGTCGTGAGACTGAGCCCTGTGTTGGGCTCCACACTTAGCATGGAGTCTGCTTAAGCCTCACTCTTCCTCTGTCTCTGCCCCTCCACCCCCCACCCCGGCTCTGTCTCCCTTTCTAAAATAAATAAATAAATCTTAAAAAAAAAAGATTTTAAGGAATCATGTACCTCAAAATAGCCTGAAACTTAAGTCATATTATTTATGAGGTAATCATTAATTGGCTTTTAAAAAAAAAAGATTTTGTTTATTTATTTGACAAAGAGATCACAAGTAGGCAGAGAGGCAGGCAGAGAGAGAGAGTGGGAAGCAGACTCCCCACTGAGCAGAGAGCCCGATGCAGGGCTCGATCCCAGGACCCTGAGATCATGACCTGAGCTGAAGGCAGTCACTTAACTGACTGAGCCGCCCAGATGCCCCTCAATTTTCTTCTAAGAAAGCTTTCTAGCAAAGCTTTCTACCCCTCTCAAACCGTAAGTACATATGATCAATTTGTCTCTAACACTAGACAATAGTTTGGTTGAGCTGAACTTTTATATGAGAGGGTTTTTTCTTTTGCCTTCAATTCTAATTACTACCATCACAAACCAATTACTGAGCACAGCACTAAGTAACCTATATTTTATTCTGAAACCACTTTTAAGGTAGATATACTAAATTCTATGAGAAAACTGGTATCAGAGCTAATAAGCAGGGACAAGACTCAAATCCAGGTTGTACCATACTTCCCTCCTAAATAGAATCTGATTATGAACTTTCTTTCCAGAAAAGTTGTTGCCATTTTTGAACAAAGAGTGATTCTGCTCTGTGAGTAGGAATTCATGAAATCCCTCAAAATTGCTTTGTAACAATTGAGAATACTTCTTAGGTTTTGGGGGCTAGTTAAGGGGCCCCCATAATTCTATTCAATTAGTCCAATAAACTTAGGGATTACTATCCATTTTGACAATATAAAAAACACCTGTGAAAATAACTATATGGTCCAATTTCTGTGCCCTTCCAACTCTTTACTCGTGACTCACCTCTGCTAAGTGTTGCAGCCGGGTTAGCAGTGGGGTTCTCTTGTCAGATCCAAGGCGTGTGATATAGTTTGATCTTTTGCTAAATACATACAGAAGATTAAGGACTGCCAGCACCACTTGCATATCAGAGGAAGCCAATAAAGTTGTCAAATGCTATAGGAAACAAAAAGGGCAAGTTCATGGTATCGGGCACACTAGGCTTTGAAAACTTAAAATGCCTATGTAGTAATAGATTTTATATACAGAGCTACCAAGAAGTTTAACAGTACAAAAAAACCATTTATAAATATTTGAGCACCTACAACATGCAACCTTGTCCATAAGCAGCTTATTATCTAGCAGAAAGCCAGAAAGTCCAACAAAATTAAAAAAAAAAGTGAGCAACAGCTCAAAATTGCACAGGTATCCCCACAGGAAAAAAAGGATTACAAAAAAGACAAAAGTGATATTTTAATACATAGTGGAACTCAAGAACATTAAGTCTCTAAGTAGACTATAAATACTGTGAAAGAAAGATAATTTTATGGTCCTTCTGTATCCTTTTAGACAAATATAAAACTGGAACTAATTAAAATGCAGGGTCCTCCATATAGAAGATAAAGATATCAACAACAGCTGGTGGCATTTATGACTGTTACAGTATAGTGTATGTAACAGTAACCTAAGAGTGACTACTTATATATTTTTTTTATAAAATCAAGGTTCATCAATATATTGAAACATTTGGGTCAGTGTCATTTATGTCATTATGTCATTTAGAGGGCAAAACACTTAGGTATTTCTGGTTGCTGATAATCCTGAAGGCTATGGATTTCCTTTTGCAATTAATCTATTTTATCTTTAACAGACTGCTTATCTGTTCCTCACTTAAAACTGTGGGTGCTACACCTTAGTTCAGTTAGTCCACTCTTTCCAAGCCATTTCCTTTCAATTCTTACCTTATTTCTTTACCAAAGACTTGGGGAAATTAACACTAACAACAGGGCACTTAGGCAATGAGTAATGTATCAAGGAAATCAAACTATTTCTAACAGTTTAAGTGATCTGGGGCTGCTCTAACAACCTGTAACAAAGATCAATTTTTTTGGAAATTCCCAAGAATACTTCAATACATGTATTACATTCTCACTAATTTCTTGAATCTGGAAAGACAGAGTGAAGGTGACAGTAAAGAACCTTCCCAACAACCTGCGAAGGTTATCTATATCCAAGAAACATCATCGTTTTTGACACTGAAAACCCTAGACCTCCATAATGAAAAGGAAAGAAGCAATTATCAGAAAGAAGTAGCAATTTATCTCTGGACATGAACAATTCTACTTGAGAAGAGACCACACAGGCTTGAACCTCTCCTACCTCTATGGAACTGTACAGATGCCGGGAAAAGCTGTACTCAATGAGCAAGGCTGTGAAGTTCAACACAGCCAAGAGAAGCATTTTCAGTTGTTCTCTTTCCGGCCTATCACATACGAGCATCCATGACATATTCTCCACTGTTTGTCCAGCATCTGCCAGGATTCCATCAAAGCGGTCCAACAGATCCACCCAGTGGTATAACTCACACTGGAGAAGGGAAGAGAAAGAGGAACATCAAAGAATAAAGTACTAAGTACTGTGTGGGTGCTTTGCTACAATGGACTGCTGAGTGTGACACCTAGACAAGTTCACTTCCTACCTCTGCTTCTCTTTAACACCCCCCCACCAGTACAGAAACCCGTATGAGAAATATCATACTCTGAGGCATATAAACCTGAGTTCATTATTACATCCATCAAAGTACACATGTACTAACACCAGTAGACACCTTAACTAGGTCTTCAGAGAGAGAATTCTGGCTATATTCTGAGGTCTACAAACACAATGACTCTCCCTGCCAGAACCCATTTTATCAGAAGTGTTCATTTTTAGAGTTCTCTAAAGAAGACTCTTAACTATCTCAAACTTATATTGTCAATCAAACTAAAGGAATTCTGTGGTTGAAATTCTTTACCATTACCTGTGTAAATATTCTTCATCCTCAGCTAGCAAAATTTTCTTTCACAATTTCCTTGGTATTCACAAGCTAAAAGCTACTGGTCTAGAGCTGTACTAGACATACACAAGATAATTATTAAGTAACTGATGAATGATGCTACCTCATTGTGGCTTTTCTTTCCATACAGAGAATACAAAAAGATGTAATAGTCCAAGGAGCCCTGTCTTTTGGGAGCATGGGTTCACATACCTTCCCAATGTTCCATGTTTTGATCTGCTGCAGTTCCAAGAGGAGTTGCTCATCATTACAAACTTTGAGTTTGTCTATTAAGGCTCTGCAGTCTGCAGGCTGAGGAAAACAGGTATTCACAAAGAATGTTTTGGAGGATGAGGGATACACAAAAACAAAGAATAGGAAAAGGAATCTTTAGGCCAACACACTTAGCAATTTAACTTTTGAAAGAATATACAACATTAGAAAACGGGAAATTTGCCAATCACTTGGGATTAAAGGGAAATATTATATATAATAAAACAATCCATCTGTGCATTTTTAACTTGGATAAACTTGTACATGTAGACAATCTACTTGGAAGGGTACAGACAATAGAAATAAAGGAAATGAGCTAGACACCAATAAAAACAAAATGAAGAATCTGTACCACAGTTGAAAGTTAACCAGAATGCCTGATAAGAAATGTTGAATCGGGAACACTGAAAAGCCCTAGTGAATTCACAGTTAAAGGTGAAGATTAACACTGGCTGTATTTTTCTGCAACATTAAACCCTCTAACTGTAGGAGGCAAAGACCTTCTAACTTTGTAATTCTGGGACTTCATTCTTACGGGATTCCCACTGCCATATATTTCTGCTCTCTTTTTAGAGATGAAAGAGCCTGTTTTTCCAGTAACAAGATGTGGACTGAAAGCTTATAGTGAAGTTTCTGAAAGTGGAGGAGGAAGAAGGCTAGGAACGGGGACAGAGAAGTCTCCTATTAATGGACAGCAACTGGAAATGATTATTACACTTGCTTTTTTTCTCTGTAAAGCAATATGGTATCCTGGAAACGGGCCTAGATTTGCAACCAAACAAAACTGGGTTCAGTTATTAGCTTGATGTTTAATAAGCTGTTTGATCATGAGCTAGTCCAATCTCTCAACCAGTTTTCTTACCAGGAAAAAAGACCTAATAATTACCTTGGTAATGTGAGAATCAAATGTTTCCCACCTACTAAAGGACTTACTTCACATAACAGGGGCTTAAATATTGAGAAACAGCATATTACTACAAAGAGTATGAACTTTGGAATTAGATAGTTGGTAAGCTACCTCTTTGAATCTTAGTATCCTCTTCTGCAAAATGAACTACCAACACCTATTTATCCAGCAATATTTTTGTGAGATATAAACTAGAGGTATTTTCAGTATCCAAAACAGAACAGGGAAAAACAGGGGTTTAAAGGTTTTCTTTAAGCTAAGTCTCAAACCTTTTCTTCCCTCTGAGGAAGCATTATTAAGAGCTACCTCAAATTCCTGTGGTAATTAAATGCACATAAAATCCTTGGCATAAAATCCTTCCATAACTAGGCCTGTACTTTTTTCTCCTCTCCTTGAAGTCATACAGATTGAGGGAGAGGTGATGAAGCAAGAGAAACGTAACATGGGAGTCTATACCACCTACTCATGTAGTTCACTTGTGCCTTCTGGACCTACTCAGGCTTAGTATCAAACATACCACTTCAATATCTAATGGAATGCAGTTATGCAGATCCAATTTTTTGATTCTGTGAGTTAGATTACACCCAATTCATGATGAACATTTGAATCCTATTATCACTTGGTATCTCATAATTAGGCATTCAGTCTTTTTTTTTTAAGATTTTATTTATTTATTTGACAGAGAGAGCTCACAAGTAGGCAGAGAGGCAGGCAGAGAGAGAGGGGAAGCAGGCTCCCTGCTGAGCAGAGAGCCTGATGCAGGGCTCAATCCCAGGACCCTGAGATCATGACCTGAGCTGGAAGGCAGAGGCTTAACCAATTGAGCCATCCAGGCGCCCCTCAGACATTCAGTCTTTATCAAGTTTCAATTGCAAGCCAGAAGTTGCTTTTCTAAATGTTAGAATAATTGTTGGCAGACAATAGCCTTGTCAAAATTCTAGGAATCTCAGCTGCACTTCTCCTGTCATAGCTTGCCAGAAGCATCTTTGGCTGATACCAAAGTCAGACATCTTATTCTACTAGGTCAAAATGTCCACGTAGTAGGGCAGCTTATATCATGACCTGAACCTTTCTGAGCCTTTTCTAGATCCAGACTTCACTATCACTTTAGAGGTTATCCGGTAAATGAATCAAAAGAGCAAGTCCAAATTTGATGTATGCTGGCTCCAAAATCCAAAGAGGCACCTCATATGTTGTTCCTCTGTCTCATGGTATATGGTACAAGGTACAGCAATTCATCTCTCACTTTAGAAAGAATATCTTCCCGGACCTCGAACCCCCAGAAACTTTCCTGATGTAGAAGACCCTCACGCTTCAAAGGGAAGTCACTCTCTGTCACACATATGCCTAAGGCATCTAAGATACTTGTGTTTTCTGCTCACAAGATTGAGTCAGCATCAATTTAATATAGCAGCATGATGTTCTGTTTTATCAGCAGTATCAAGGTCCCTCTGGATCTTATAGTTTCCAGAATGCACCAGGGACAAAAGTCTATCTTTACCATCTTGTTCCTGCTACATAAATGCAAACTGATTGTTATTTTCCTTCTCCCGGTAATGCAAAAGAAAGCACTTGCCAGTTCAGTGGATGCATGCTGATCGCCAAGGTTCACATTGATTTGTTCCAGTAAAGATATCAAATCTAGGGGAAAACTCTTTTGCACAGTCGCTGATATACAAAGTGATCAATAAATGTCTTTCTTGTGTAACCAATATGGAAAACTGTGGGGATTCCTCAAGAAATTTAAAAACAGAACTACCATATGATCCAGCAATTCCACTTCTGGGTTTTTAACCCAAGAAAAGAAAACAATAGTTTGAAAGGATATATGCACCCCCATTGTCACTGTAACATTATTTACAACAGCCAAGATAAAGAAATAGCCTAAATCCATGGATAGATGAATGGATAAAGATGCGGTATACATATACAGTGAAATACTATTCATCCATAAAAAAGAATGAATTCTTGCCATTTGTGAAAACATGGATGAACCTTGAGGGCACTATGCTAAATGAAATAAGTTAGAGAAAGACAAATACCATATAATCTCAACTTCTACACAGGATTTAAAAAACAAAAAACAAATTTAAGACTCAAGCTCATAGATAGAGAACAGACTGGTGACTGCCATAGATGGACAGGTGGGAAAATGGGTGAAGGGAGTCAAAAGGTTAAAAAAATTTTTTCTTATGTTCTTCTTAAAAATAGTATCTAGTATTAACCACAGTACAGAAAACTGGGTATGCTGCTCAAGGAAAGTAGGCATCTTCAAGCCTTAAAAATGTATAGGGTGGGTGGGGGGGCAGCGCCTGGGTGGCTTAGTTGGTTAAGTGTCTGCCTTAGGCTCAGGTCATGATCTCAGGACCCCATGTGGAGGTCTCTGCTCAGCAGGGAGTTTGCTTCTTCCTCTCCCTCTGTGCTCAATCTCTCTCCCTCTCACTCTAGCTCACTCTCAAGTAAATAAATAAAATCTTTAAGAAAAAAATATATAGGCAGTGATCTAAAAATTCCAATTCCAGGACTTTAAGTAATTTGCTAGGAGCTATCAAATGTTGTGAGCCAGGAATGTGTGTATAGGTGTGACCCCAAAAACAAATCTATAAGAATCCACTAGGTAAAAGAAGAAAACAATTTAATTTGCATTTCCCTTATTATCTACAAGATTAAATTATTCTGGAAGTTTACTGAATTTATTCTTTTCTGAAATGACCTATGTCTACTTTGTCATTGGGATATTCATCTCTCCTACTGATATAGCTACTAAAGATATCAACTACAGTTCGCTGCTGAATGACATGGGGGTTAGGGATGCGGACTACCCCCCATGCAGTAGAAAACCCAAGTAGAACTTCTGACTCCCTAAAACCTTAACTACTAACAGCCTACTGTTGACTTTCAGAAGCCTTACTGGTAACACAAACTCTCAACACGTATTTTTATGGTATGTTTATTATATACTGTATTCTTATAATAAACTAGAAAAGAAAATGTTATGATTTTTAGGAAAAACACAAGGAATATTTACAATACTGTACTTACTGAAAAATATCCATATAGAAGTAGAACTTTGCAGTTCAAACCCATATTGCTCAAGAGTCAACTGTGTATTAGGTTATTAGAAATATTTTCTGCAGCTTGTCATGTGCCTTTTTACTTTGGGTATACTACTTAATGCTTCCATTATTTTTTTCCCTTTAATGCTTGGAAGGGCCAACCCAACTAAAAACCAAGTAAATATTCATTTATATTTCACCTATAATTTATTTTTTTAAATATTTGACTTTTGAGTTATCTAGAATTTCTTTCATTATAATAGTCACCCCACTCAAAAGTCATAAACAATTTTCTTGACACAGTTTCTTGACTAATATTGTCCTTCCCTATCAACCAATAATTCCTATAATTATCATATGTTAAGTTCTTATGCACATGCACACTAGCATCCTTTCCTAGGTTATCTTCTTACACCAATGCCACTGCTTTTTTTTAAAAAAAAGATTGTATTTATTTGACAGAGCGAGTGAGTGAGCACAAGCAGGAGGAGCAGGAAAGAGAGAAGCAGGTTCCCCACTGAGCAGGGAGCCCGATGCTGGGCTTGATCCCAAGACCCTGGAATCATGACCCAAGCCAAAGGGAGACACTTAACCAAAAAAGCCACCAGGTGCCTTGATGCCAGTGTTTTAATTTGTGTAGTTTCTTTTTTTCTTTTAGATTTTATTTATTTATTTGACAGAGAGGTAGGCAGAGAGAGAGAGATCACAAGTAAGCAGAGAGGCAGGCGGAGACAGAGAGAGAGAGAGAGAGAAAGAAAGAAAAGCAGGCTCCTCACCGAGCAGAGAGCCTGATGCAGGGCTTAATCCCAGGACCCTGAGATCATGACCCGAGCTGAAGGCAGAGGCTTAACCTACTGTGCCGCCCAGGTTCCCCTTAATTTGTGTAGTTTCTTAAGGCAAGTTTTCTTTTTGCTCTTTAGTTTCAAAATAATTTGAGTATATAACTGTCAAAAATTCAAGATGCTAAAACACGTTAAAAAAAATCAAAAGGAAAGTATCTGCAATAGATATGAAAGTGAACATACTTGATATATACAGCACTCAATAAGAAACAACCTAAATATTCCAATGTCAAATACAAAATGACCAGCATGAGCAGACAACCAATATAAGGCCAATAAATTTGAAAATAAATGTAATTAAAGCATGAAATCCCACTTATTAATAAAAATCTAAAAGATAATCTGTATTGTTGATGAGGGCATCAACAATATGAGGGAAGATAGCATTTCTCACATTCATTAACAAAAAAAGGGCAGGAGAATGTCCATGCAATAATCTTTTAAAAAGACTAGAAGAAATATAGCAAAATGTTAATAGTGATATCCATGGTGATACTTGCCAAGTAGTTACAGTTTTTAAAAACCAAGTGGCCTGTATTTAGAAAATGAACTAATTATGTGCCAGATACTTTGCTAAGCATCTGCCTCACATCAAGAAGAGAAAAATTATCAACCCTGTTTTACAGCTGTGAAAACCAGGCCACAAAAATCTAGTGATTTAAACTCATGTCTAATTTCAAAGCTCATGCTCCTTGAACTACAGCATAATGGGATCTATAGGAGTCTTAACAAAGCAATACTTTCTTAATCTCAAAATGCAGTTTAAGCCAGCTGACAGAATATCGGACTAAAAGCTGGGATTTCTACTGCTGACACAGGATCAACTGACATGGTCACCCAATACACAAGTTAATACAGGTTAGGCTGAACTGTATGATTAAGAATCCATAATTTAAAAAAAGCTACACTTGCCTCACAAGAAATCTACTTAAGAAAGGTGTTACCACTTTAATTTTCAAGAAAACAAAATTGAAAAAGACCCCACAAGTACAGAGAGAATCTGAATCCACATCTGCTCTTTCCATTATACCATACTGCTTTCCAATGCAGAGGACAGCAGCCAGGGAGCCTACTTTATGTACATAAAGCTAAAAACAGTTTAGTGCTCATTTCCACTAGTGACTAGCCTGTTCACTTTTTTAATCAAGGGAAGTTCAAATGTAAATATGACTGTTTCAAGACACCTTGCTGTTTTATTGCACTTTTATATATAAGTGATGACATACTTTGAAGATCACTATGGTTGAACTGACTGCTAGGACTTTTTTCTGAAATGAAAAAATTAGAGCATACTTCTGGATACTTACAGCCTCAGTAGGTGTCTTTTTCAGTTTAGTCCTGTCTACTTTCATGTTTTCGATTTTCCGTTTTATGATCTGAAAAGAAATTCCCCACAAAAGTGAGAACTTAAAGTAATCTTGAGCACTACATGATTGACATAAACAAGAAAGACTGAAGAACATGCAAAATGCTTAAAGCAAAAACTCTGGAGTTATGACGCCATGCCAACTCAGAGGCACAGCTATGAGGTAGGGAAGAAAAAGGAATCTCTCCAGACAAAATTGGCCCACATCCATATATTGCAAAACACTTTTCTTAAAACCTCTCAAACTCATAATTGAAAATAAAAGATCACACTGTTTTTAACACACCTAAGGATGGAAAAAATTCACCATATCCTTGCAGTTTTCTGGAAAATTTAGCAATTCCACTTCTGGGAATTTATCCAAAGAAAATCATAAGTATGTACACAAACATTTAACCACAGGAATCCATACTGTATGACCATATGTAATAGTGAAAAATTGGAAAGGACCAAACATCCAAAAAAGGATTGGTTTAAAAATGAAATATTACACAACTGTTATAAACATTGCACACAATTATATAACAAAAAGATGTTCATGGTGAAATAAAAAGGTTATAAAACAAACAGTATAAACCTATGTCTAAACTGCTTAGAAGGGGTATGTATCAAAATGTTAACTCACTGCTAACCAAAATGATTATGTATACCCACCTCTGTATCTTTTACTGTTTTAACCAATAAAAATATATTAGTTGTGTTATAAGGACAAAGGCAACACAACACCTTTATTTTTAAATTAGAAAATGAGGTATAAGACTCCCACTAGAAATGTTCTAAGCACAGAACACAATCATTTTTACTAAAGCCATTTAATTTAGAAGGCACAAAAGTGGGCAACCCACAGTACAGACCTACATGATCCTTCATGGCAGACAGGTCCCTCAAGATGCTCTGACCAAGGGACAGGAAGAAATACAGGTTTCTCCCATTAGCAACTAGGACACATGGACAGAAGTAGAGGTGAACTGAAAGCTATTTACACACCAGGGATTCTCCTACTAATAATGTATTTGTTACACAGCAGTAACTGAACATCAGTGTATTATGATGGCTGTCATAATATAAAGCTGACCAAGCACAAGTATAAATTTCAGGTGGCTTTTGGCCTAGATTAGTCCAACATACTCAGTATTGTGGAAATAAAGTATATTTACCCACATGGTTGGCATCTATTTAACCAATGGGCATTCAGGAAGAACTGGTAAAACATCCAGAGTATATTCTAAAAATGCTTTTGAAGAGATAAAAAAAAAGTTTTCCCTCTATGGTTCACATGTTAGGATATGAGATTCCAGATCACTTTTTTAAAAATTACCTCTTCATATAAAAGGAAATGAACAAAATGCCTGCTGCCTACAACTTCCAAATATCTAAAACAAGACCAATGGTATTCTGGCAACAATCTGATTCATTTAGTGGAAACTGTAAGTGAGCTACTTGTATTCAGTTTTTGCTTTTTCCTCACAAAACTCACACATTACCTAAAACAAGCAGCTATCATACTACTGTGGCTGCAGTCATTTCCTGGGAGGCTTTGAGACTACCTCTACTGCAGGAAGTAGCAGCAAGCCCCAACACCATATACCTCACATCACTGAATGCCTTCCTTCCAAAATTAGGACAAGGTAAGGATGTCCATTTCCACCACTTTCATTCAACAAAGTGCTGGAAGTTCTAGCCAATTTAATAAGATAAGAAAACAAAATAACAGGTATACAGATCAGAAAGGAAAAACAAAACTCCTTATTTGCAGACGACAAAGGATTATCTAGTGGAAAATCCCCCAAATGTACCCCAAAAACCCCCTCCCAGAACTAAAAAATGATCTCAGTAAAGTTTCAGGATCCAAGATAAACATACACATATGAATCCACTTCCATATACTGGCAATGAACACATAAACTCCAATCTTTAAAAGTACACCACCACTCACAATTGCTAAAACAAAACTTGAAATACTTAGGTGTAAATCTAACAAAGTACAGGACTTGTATGTTCAAAACTACAAAATGCTGATTAAAAAAATCAAAGCTAAATATATGAAGAGATAAATTATGCTCATAGATTAACAGGACAACACAGCGGAGAAGTCAATTCCCCTCAAAATTCATATGCAGGTTTAATGCAGATCCTGTCCAAAGCCCAGCAAGAATTTTCCTGTAAATAAAGATTTTTCTAAAATGTATACGGAGTGCCTGGGTGGCACAGTCAATTCAGTGTCTGACTCTTGGCTTTAGCTCAGGTTGTGATCTCAGGGTCGTGGGATCAAGCCCCGCATCAGGCTCCACACTCAGCAGAGTATTCTTAAGACTCTCTCTCCCTCTGCCCCTCCCACTAAAATAAATAAATCTTCAAAATGTATATGGAAAGACAAAGGAACTACAATAGCTAAAATAATTCTGAAAAAGAGGGAAGAATCACTCTATCCAATTTCATGACCTACATATATAATTTCTCTATATGTAATCAAGACGGTCTATGTAGTATTGGAGGTGAAGTAGACACATATATGAATCAGAATAGAGACTCAAGAAACAGACTCTTACAAATATGCCAGACTGATTTTTTTCCTTTTCTTTTCTTTTTTTTAGAGGGAGCACAAGGGGAGAAAGAAAGAAGGAATCTTAAAAAGCCCCCATGCCCAGCACAGAGCCCAAACATGGGGCTCAATCTCAAGACCCTGAGACTGTGACCTGAGCCAAAATCAAGACTCAAGCACTTAACCAAGTGAGCCATCCAGGCACCCCTACCCAAATGATTTTTGACAAAGTTGAAAAAGCAATTCAAACGATAGTTTCATCAACAAATGGTGCCAGAGAAATAGCTATCTTTAGGCCAAAGATGAATTTTGGCCTAAGAAAGCCTCATACTTTATATAAATTAATTCAGAATGAATCATGTGGGAATGTGGAGAAAATGAACCCCTGTACACTGCTGGAGTGAATGTAAACTGGTGTAACCAATATGGGAAAACACTATGGCGATTCCTCAAAATATTTAAAATATGATCCAACAATTCCATTTCTGGTTATTTAGCAAAAGGAAATGAAAACACTAAGTTGAAAAGATCTATGCATCCCCAGATTTACTGCATTATTTACAACAGCCAAAATATGGAAGCCATCTAATTATCCATTGATGGACAAGTGGACACACACACACACAGGAATATTAGCCATAAGAAAGAAGGAAATCTTGCCATTTGTCGCAAATGGCTGGACCTTGAGGGCATTATGCTAAGTGAAATAAGTCAGAGGAAGACAAATACTGTATGGTCTCACATACAGAGTCTCAATAAATGAAAAACAAACAAACAAAAAAGTCCCAAAACACTGAACTCACAGAACAGATTGGTAGATGCCAGAGGTAGGTAGGGATGAGTGAAATGGCTAAAGGTGGTCAAAAGGTAAAAACTTTTAATTATAGAACAAATAGGTTATGGGGATATAATGCATAGCATGGAGACTATAGTTAATATTGTATTATATATTTGAAAACTGCTGAGAGTGATCTTTAAGGTTTCCATCTTAAGAAAAAATTCTAACTAGACTTACTATGATCATTTCATAATAGATACAGTATCAAATCACTGTTGTACATCTGAAACCATTATAATGTCATGTTATCTCAATTAAAAAAATTCAAAGTTAAAAAAAGATCACAGACTTAAATGTAAAAGTATAAAACTCACTGGGAGAAAATACCTGCAAGCTATACATAGTATCTAGAATATATACAGTAAAAAACCAAACTATCCTCCAAAACAAGAGCACTGATTAACTTGCATTAATAAACAACTCCAACTCTTTTACTGCTTAAGAAAGTGTAGATGAGGTCACTGGCAAATCTTCACACGTGTCTCACTTTAACTACAGCTGTTTTAACTTGGAAAATTCTGTACCAGTCAAGGGTCTGGGTTGAGAGCAACAGACTCTGACCAAAGCAGAAAAGTGATTTACTGGAAGGGTAACAGCTTAGGGAATCAATAGGAAGGCTTACAGATCCACATTCAGAAAATAGGAGGAACCAAGGAAGCTATGCTGCTTTGAACTACAGCTAAGAAACTCCCACAGCTTAGTTGGGGGTGCCTCTACTGCCAACACCAGACTCTAGAAGCCTGGAAGGTACTGTTGGTGGCAGAATGATTTCTGAACGGTCTCAGGTTATTTGCATCAGCGGCTCTAGACACAAAAAGTCCCAAGTGTGAGCACCTAATCCGTCAAGTGTAGGTCCTAAGCCCAAGGCCTAGCTGTCAAGGTTCAAGGAGAGCAAGTACATTTGGCTTTTTCCGTTTCCAGTGTTTGGGCTCCAAACTTTTCATAAACAGACTGAGACGACAGGCACCCAATTAAATAACCAAGCCAAACACACATGCTCCCCTAACAAGTACAATGTTAACCTGGTTTCTATAATTTTGTTGCAAGAAACATCTATAGTTTAAAAAAGGATATTACTGTCCATGAGACATTAATTAAGAAAATTCAAAAGTTTTTTTGTTCCTAGTTAGTCTCTTTCTAAACTGGTTTCACAGTGGGAAGGAAAGAATTTTTTGAGCACTCACTACAAGCCAGACAATGAGTTTGTGTTTCCTAAAGCATTTTAGAGCATTCTGCTCCATGAAGGAAGACAAGGTTCCAGCAATTTGGGAAATGTTAAAAATGGAATTTGTCTTCCTTTAGGATAGTCATGTAGCTGACTGACATTACTAACAGCTCCAAGAAATCTTGGGTAAAGGAAACTTACTAGGGCACAAAACCATTTTTTCCCAAGTGTTATTTACTAAAAGCCCACCCCTTTAAGTATCCCAAAGAACAAACTTTGAGACATGCTACCCAAAGGGCTTCCTATTAAGCTACCCAAAGGGCTTCCTATTATAGTCTTTCATACAATCCTCACCACTCAAGCCAAGTTTTGTCCCCATTTACAGATAGAAAACTGAGGCTCAGAGAAATTAAGTGCCTTAGGCCTAGCTAGTAAATGCGGGCACAAAGACTAAATCCAGGCCTTTTTGGCTCCCAAGCCCATGCTTTAATAACATGCTTTTCACTTTATTTACTAGTTTTATTATAATAAATCCCTGTATAATTTTATTATAATAAATCTATACGAAAATATAGATTTGTGACAGACTCTTCTACACTGTTGGATCCTATGTTCAAAAAATTATTGCAAAAGAGAAATCTGGGGCACAAGGTAAGAAGATGAGATACCGTCAAATCACACTAATGATGGGAACAGTAACCAGGGAATGAGTTCTACCTAATGTTTAGAAGTTAAATGGGTAAAAATCCCATCATATAAAAAAGCCTCTAGCAAAAAGAAGGTAGTTCTAGACAAATCCCTGGAAATGGCCTACTGCCTTTGTTGGGTCAGACCAGAACTCTAAGCACCAATCTTTACATGTAGTAAAGATTTCTTCCTAAACCTAGGTTAAAAAGATCAGCTTTAAGGAAATTAATGAATTACTATGAACCACCACCCATAGCTATACATTAATTAAATACTTCTATTTTTTTCCCTTCCTCCTTTTCCCCAAACTTCATTTACCTTTGAGGTTTGAATCTTGGTTTTGTAGGGTTTAAACAAGACAAGTGTGTTCACTTAAAATATATTAAGGGGAAGTTGCTCTTGAAAGGGTAACTCACTCTGTAGTAATCACCTTCAGTTGATCAAATTTAGAATGACTTTCAATACTGAATCAGCTTAAGGGCAGAGGACACCTGTAGTTCCCAAAGCTGGCTCAATAGAAGTTGAGTGTAGCTGCAGTCTGGCCTTACAATTCCAAATACGGTTGAAGGATCAGCAGCACTGACATCACCTGGGAATTATTAAAAATGCAAAATCTCAGGCCCACCCAGACCTGAGGAATCAATCTATTTTAATGAGATCTTCAGGTGATTATCTTAAGTCTGAGAAACACCAATTCAGAATACAGGCTCAAAATCAGGAAACCCAGGTTAGGATTCCTGCTATATCATTTACTCACTGTATGAGCATGGACAAACCAGCCTCTGTGTACTCCTGTTTCCTCAACTGTGAAATAGGGATAACTGATCTCCCCACTTACACATTTACTTTCATCCAATTCATTCTCCAGAGAGCAGCAAAAGTAATCTTCTTAAAACATAAATCAACTTATGTTACTTCCTTGCTTAAAACCTTTCAACAGATTTCCTAGAATTCTATCCAAACTCTAATCATGACTCACAGGGCCCTGGTATGATTTAGCTACTGGAACTCTATCCAATCTCCTCTCTGCACAACTACTTTAGTATTTCCCTTTACTTTCTAGAATGCTCTAAGTTCCTTCTGTCCTCTAGACCTTTACAAGTGCTATTCCCACTGGAATGCTTCTACCTCACACTCCTATTTCTTCCCATAGCTAGTTCCATTTGAGGACTGACTTTAAGACCCCAAGTGGCTTCCCAAGGTAACTCACCTAAGCTAGTCTGTTATTTTTCTATTACACTACCCTGCTTGTTTCTCTCATAGCCAATATCAATATAACTAGTTTGATTTTCTACAGTGTTAAGCTCTCGGCATCTAGCACAGCATCTACCACATGATATAGGTAGGCAAATATTTGCAGGATGAAGTTCATAAAAGAAGTACAAACTGAGAATAAAAATCTGTGATTGTCAGCATACAGACAATATTTGATGCCATTGGTCTGGAGATGATGATTTACAAAGGAAGGAAGGAAAGAGACCCAGAACTGAGTTCCTACTTGATCTAACATTTAAAGGTAAGAAAAAGGAGGAGAACCCAGAAAAGGAGAGCTTGGTGATGTAGAAGTAAAACTAGTTCATCACTGAAAGACAAAAAAGATGGTAAGACTGATCAATTGTGTCCAATGTTAAGATGAGTTATGTCCAGAAAAATGTACACTGAAATTGGGAATCGAGATAATGTGACCACCAATAGTTTCAGTGGGGTGATGGGAAGGGAAGCCATGGAGTGAGTCAGGGAATCAATGGAAAATGAGGCAATACAGATGGCATGTGTAGAAAACTCTTCTGAAAATGCTGACTGTAGATACAAGCAAAGAATTACAGGGTCACTGAAAGGTAGAGGGGAAGAGAAGATTAACAGAAAGAAAATTCCTAAGAAAGCTGAGGGTAGGGGACCCTTTAACCTCTATTTCACCTTAACATAATGAACACTCATGTGGGTTTTGAAAGCACAAATACTAACCAGAATTAGGACAATCCTCTCCCTAATCTCTTAAAACTAGACTGAGTGTCCCTCTGTATGTGCTTACATTGTACCCTGTACCTATCACTTCCCTGACAATTAATGAGAAAATGCTTGCCACAGGGTGAGAAAGTTTAAAACAAGCATACACACAAAACCCCACAAACCTGGGAAGGGAAAAAATACACATTATTAGTGGTTGCCTCTAGGTGGCAGGATAACACAGTTTTTATTTATGCTTCATGCTTTTCAGGTTCTTTCAAGCTTCCTATAATCATACATCCATTTATGAGAATTTTCCTTTTGTACAATCTTTATTAAGGTAGAAAAGAGTGACCCCTAATCCAAATGGCATGCATCAAATTAAGAACACATCATCTAAACAAATGCCTTGTAGTAGCGGCTGCTACGTGCTCTTGGAGCTTTTCTATACCTTCTGCTGTTTAATCCTGAAGTTTAGCACATAGCATGGACTCAGTATTTATTGATTTACTATTGGTAGGTTAAGAAATGCTGCAAACACATATGGGAGTGTGGATGAATCAAAGTCAGCCTAAAATTCCCACTGAAATCATGGAAAAGCAATTTGGCCGTTTTTAACCCACTGGGCCACCCAGGTGCCCCAATTTGGCCATTTTTACATAAAAAGGTTTTCAGTGAACACTAAACTCCAAAACGCCACAAGGCAAAAAGCCTATGCCTCTATGAAGTCTCTGAGAGAAATTCAGGTGAGAACTGCCCAGACCATCCATTATCTCAGAAGCAGCAAACAATCTTTTTTTTTTTTAAAGATTTTTTAAAAAAATTTATTTATTTCTCAAAGAGAGTGAGCACAGGCTGACAGAGTGGCAGGCAGAGGCAGAGAGAGAAGCAGGCTCCCTGCCGAGCAAGGAGCCCGATGTGTGACTCCATCCCAGGACGCTGGGATCATGACCTGAGCCGAAGGCAGCGGCTTAACCAACTGAGCCCCCCAGGCGTCCCGAGCAGCAAACAATCTTAAAACCCATTCTGCTATACACTATTTGATTACAGAGAAACAGACATCACATTAACTGATTTATTATTTATTTATTTGACAGAGAGAGAGATCACAAGTAGGCAGAGAGGTAGGCAGAGAGAGAGAGGAGGAAGCAGGCTCCCTGCCAAGCAGAGAGCCCAATGTGGGACTCGATCCCAGGACCCTGAGATCATGACCTGAGCTGAAGGCAGAGGCTTAACCCACTGAGCCACCCAGGTGCCCACATTAACTGATTTCTTAAAGGGAACACATTTCCATCCAGCCTAGTTTCTGATTATTTACATTAATATCAACCCAACAAATATTCAGAAAACCCATTGTCATTATAATAACGGCTAACATTTACTTATCACCGAATTATGCATTATCTCTAATCCTTGAAGATGAAGACCGTTTCCAGCTTACTAAATCCAAGAGTAGCCACATAGCCAGTAAGTGGTAAGCCTGGACAAAACCAAATTTCCCCCATGATTCCACAGTACACAAAATGTCTATAAGCACAGTCCACCCTGCTACCCCCCCCTCCTATAGACACCAATATCCTTATCCTTGAGCCATATAAAATATGACCCTGAGGACAGCTAACCTAGATTTTATTGGGCACTGATAGTAAAATGCAATAATAAAGCAACCCCTCCCCCACCCCCCAAAAACTGCCGTTATTCACCCAAGACAAATCTGGGAATTATCTGCAGAATTACCTTGATAGAGCCTCCTTCAAAATCTGTAAACACTATACCTCAGGTAAGTGTGTATCCTTGCTCTCCTTGCTCTGCAGTATATTCAAAGAAAATCTCTTACAGGGATACCAAGAAGGAGGAATCTGAAACCTCTAACACTGACTCTGGAAGTTAAGAGGATGTGTAAGAACACATCCCCTAGGGGCGCCTGGGTGGCTCAGTGGGTTAAGCCTCTGCCTTCTGCTCA
>RCUC01016209.1:0-38933 GCA_003697995.1 Taxidea taxus jeffersonii
TTACTATAATGAAAAAGCAGAGAGTTCTTTTATTTTTTTTATTTTTTTTTAAGATTTTATTTATTTGACAGAGATCACTAGTAGGCAGAGAGGCAGGCCGAGAGAGAGAGAGAGGAGGAAGCAGGCTCCCTGCTGAGCAGAGAGCCCGATGAGGGGCCCGATCCCAGGACCCTGGGACCATGACCCGAGCCGAAGGCAGAGGCTCTAACCCACTGAGCCACCCAGGTGCCCCCAGAGAGTGCTTTTTATAACTTTATGTTTTTTATTTAACCACCTTCACTGCTTTTAACAAAAATTTTATTAATCAGGAAAACAAATCAGTTTCCAAACCCTTATAAAATCTTTCATAAGTTTAAAAACTTTCATTTTCATAAATATTTCTTTTCTGGGCCAAATAAATATTTTCTTAAGCTTTCTAAACAGGTGTTTTTGTTTGTTTGTTTTGAGTCTTTTGAGAGCCTCTCTTTACAGATGTCTCACAAAAAGAAAAACTCAAATGAATCCTGAAATTATACAGTAATTAAAAAAATTTTTTTTTTAAGATTTTACTTACTTATTCATGAAAGAGAGAGAGATAGAGAGAGAGAGGCAGAGGGAGAATGCGGGACTCAATCACAGGATCCTGGGATCATGACCTGAGCCAAAGGCAGACGCTCAACCCACTGAGCCACCCAGTCACCCTATACAGTACTTCTGATACAATCACATGTTATGATTTGCCCACATGCTTACAATTAAATTTTGCTATATCTGAGGATATGAATTGATACAGTCATTACTATCGAAAGGGATGCATTGCTGAGTGAATATAGGCGAGAAGCAAAGTAGAAGAACATCAAGCCACCAGCTAAGAAAAAAAGGACTATCTAATGGAACACACAGGAACTATGACCTGTAAGAACAAAAAACAATGTAACACATGACCTAAGATTTTTCCTGAAACAGCTACACAATGTTAAAGCATGAGTAGTTGAATAATTTTGTAACAGATAATTCAGTTCAATCTCCAAATTTGCATGCCTTGCCAGAGCATGCCACAAATACAGGCATTTAAACACCACTCATCTAATCTGAGCCCTTGGAAATGGGAACTTTCCTATCAATTATAATTTATTATACAGCCCAATATTGTACCTATCTCAACAAGAGAATTATTTCCATCTACATAAGGAATGTGCTAGTTTGGGAGTCAATACTTCTAGTTTTAATTTTATTTTTACCAGTCATCTTACCTCTGGGTATTGTAGTATATAATCAATCTCTAAATTCTCCTCAAGATCAAATAAACTATCACTCCCTGACATTATGACCCAAAATTGATCTGTAAGTCAATAGTCTCTCAAGTCCAATGGCCATTTTTGATGAAGTTGTAGTCTTGCCATATCATCTTTTGAGTTGTCCTGAAAGTATTTTCTGTTTCACTGACACACTGCATGTACTTGCATCTTTGTATATGCGGTTTCTTCCCCTTATAGTCCTTCTTCTCCACCTCACTTCTTGCCGCTTGTCATTCTACATATGACAGATCCTTACACGTGTTCTGGGATTTGGCTCAGTAATTCTCTATGAAACTTTCCCTAATCCATCTAGATAGAGACAGTTTGTACTCTTGTGCTAAAACTGATATTCCCAATGCAGTTTGTACATATCCCAAGTTTAGCTCTTATTACATTTTTTGTGATTAAATTTAAATGGTTTCCCCTAAATGACTAAAAGCAATTAAAAAATCCCATGCCTTATTTCTTTTTTGCAACCTCAAGGATCTGCATAGTCCTTTATGCAGTAAAGTGCCTTATAGTAGGCACTCAATAAATGTGTTAGATAATTTAATAGTTATTTGCTGGATGAACAAATGAGTGAGGTTATTACTTGAATTAAGCTGCTTCATACCCCCAAGAGAAAACAAGAAGGCACTGTTGAGACATCATGTGTCTGTTTTTATGCCAGCACCGTACTGTTTTGGTTACTATAACTTTGTAGTATAGTTTGCCTCTGGCTTTGTTCTTTCTTAGGATTGCTTTGGCCATTCAGGGTCTTTTGTGGCTCCATACAAATTTAAGAATAGTTTCTGTGAAAAATGTCATTGCCATTTTGATAGGGATTGCATTGAATATATAGATGGTTTTGGCTAATATGGACATTTTAACGATATTAATTCTCTTGATGCAGAATATGAGATATCTTTCCATTTGTTTTTATCTTTTTCATTTTCTTTGATCCAATTCTTGTAGTTGTCAGTGTACAGATATTTTATCACCTTGGTTAAATTTATTCCTAAGTATTTTATTATATTTGATGCTATCATGAATGGGATTGTTTATTTCTTTTTTAGGTGTTTTTTTTTTAAGGTATAAGAAGTAAAAAGGACAACAAACTTTATTAAATGTAAGTAAAGGTAACATATAATGTAGAGATGGCAGATGGTGCCAATTTTATTTGCAGTTATTATAGTTCTCCAACTCATGTTTACAGTTACACCTTTGCCGCAGCCTTGGCTAGACCTTGAACTAGTGCAGAATTTAGCTGTGCCAGAGCGCCAATCTTAACATGCTTAGATGTGGCATACTTGTTCTTGAGAGTCACATGCTTTCTAAGCCCACGATTCACCATGACCATACCATTAGCCAGGTGTTGCCTAACATTTAGAAGGGATTCTTCAGTGTATGACAGATAATGCTGTAGAGTTGGTGTCCATTCACCATTATCGAGAACTTTCAGTGCTGGTCTGACTGCTTGCTCTTCCTCAAGTTGTCTCAGGTCAGCATAAACATCTTTCACATAATTCACTATGAAGCTTTGGACCAGATCCGTCTTCTGTATCCACATCATTCACTGCAAAGAATTACATCAGAGAATGCCTGACACAAAGATTCTTCTGCAGGGGGCACATCCAGAGGTTTCCACTGGGCTTGGAGAGGGAGTACCAACCAAAATCAGTTCAGGCGAAAGTTTTTCTTCTTTAATGAGCTTAGGTTCTGGCTCTGGTTCCAACACAGGCTCGGGTGCTTTTCCAGAGGTTTAGGTATTTTTTTTTTAGGAATAACTTTTCCAGGAACCAAAGTTTTTGCTTCTTCTTTCAGAGGCAATTTGACCTGTGGTTGGTCATTGACTTTGTGACCAATGCCTCCAAGAGCTGTTCTGGGCCTCAGCCCGGGCTTGGAGGCTGCAGTCGTGGTCAGAGGCACACAATTTGTGCCTGCCATACTGATCTTTGCCTTATTTTCAACATTAACTTTTGTGTTCCTGGTGACCCAGAGTGCCATGGCTTCCTCTTCACCGGACAGCAGCTCAGTGGGGAGAGCAGAGCTCAGAAGCCACCAACGAACTGGGGGCCTGAACCCACCACAGACCAACAGCCATCCCTCCGAAGCATGCTGCACTCTTTTTCAGATGTCTTGTTGTTAGTGTATAGAAACACAACCATTTCCTGGATGTTGATTTTTGTATCCTGCAAGTGTGCTGAATTCGTTGGTTAGTTCTAGCAGTGTTTTGGTGGAGTCTTGACAATTGTCTCATGCAAGACTGTATCCTCTACAAACAATGACAACTTCACTTTTCCCTTTACTGTTTGGATGTCTTTTATTTACTTTTCTTGCCTGATTGCTCTGGCTCGGACTTCCAGTAATATGTTGAATAGAAGTGAAGAGAGTAGGCATCCTTGCTGAGGTGTCTTCATTTTATACCCAATTTGTGAACATTTTTATCATGAAAGGATTTTTTTAAAATTTTGTCAAATGCTTTTTCTACTTCTATTGAGATAGTCATATGATTTTTATTTTTCTATTAATGTGGTAGATTACATTTATTGATTTGTGTATGTAGAATAATCTTTGAATCTCAGAGACAAATCCCACTTGATCAGGGTGTATGATCCTTTTAAAGTGCTGTTGAATTTGGTTTGTTAGTATTTTGTTGAGAATTTTTGCAACTGTGTTCATTAGAGTTATTAGGCTATAATTTTATTTTTCTTGTGATGTCTTTATCTGGCCTTGGTATCAGGGTAAGTCTGACTTTGTAAAATGAATTTGGGAGTGTTCTCTCCTCCCCAATTTTTTGGAAGAGTTTGGGAAGGATTGGGTTAATTCTTTTTCTTTCTTTTTTTTTTTTTTTAAAGATTTCTTTATTTATTGGAAGGGGAGAACGTGCATGCACAAACAGAAGGAGGGGCAGAGGAAGAGAATCTTCAAGCAGACTCCCTACTGAACTGGAAGTCAGACTCAGGCCTTGAGCTCAAGATACTCATATCACAATCTGAGCCAAAAACAAGAGTCAGACACTCAATGGATTGAGCCACCCAGGAACCCCAAGGTTAATTCTTCTTTAAATATTTGGTCCTAGAGTTTTCTGTGTTGGGGGGTTTTTGATTACTGATTCAATCTCCTTACTCTTTTTTGGTTTCTTCAGATTTGTATTTCTTCATGATTCAGTCTTGGCAGATTGTATGCTTCTAGGAATTTATCCATTTCTCTAGGATGTCCAGTTTTTTGGTGTATAATTATTCATAGTATTCTCTCGTGATCCTTTGTATTTCTGTGGTATAAGTTGTAATGCTCTTTCATTTATGATTTCATTTATTTAAGTCATATCTCTTTTATTCTGAGTTAGTCTAGCTAAGCTTTTGTCAATTTTGTTTATCTTTACAAAAAATACTGGCTCTTAGTTTCATTGATCTTTTGTTATTTCTCTGTTATTTGTTTTATTTGTTTTTGCTCTGGTCTTCATTTCCTCCCTTCTGCTAACTTTGGGCTTACTTTGTTTTTCTATTTCTAGTTCCTTGAGAATTGAAGTGAAGCTGTTTATTTGAGTTGTTTCTGTAGGCATTTATTGCTATCAACTTTCCTCCTAGAACTGCTTTTGCAACATCCCATAGATTTTGACATGTTGGGCTTCCATTTTTGTCTCCTGGATATTTCTTGGTTTACCTTAGATTTCTTCTTTGGCCCATTGATTATTCAGGTGTACTTGCTTAATGTCCACATATTTGTAAATTTTCCAGTTTCCTCCTGCTATTGACTTCTATTTGTACCACCGTGGTCAGAAAAGACACTTAGGATTTCAATCTCCTTAAATTTGCTGAGACTTGTTTTATGACCTATCATTTGATCTATGCTTGAGAATGTTTTGTGTGCATTTGAGAAGAATATTTATTCTACTGCTTTTGGATGGAGTGTTCTGTATGTGCCTGTTATTTCCATTTGGTCTAAAATATGATTCAAATCCAACATTTCCTTGATTTTCTTTTTGGATGGTTTGTCCATTGTTGAGAGTAGGGTATTGAAGTCCCCTACTATTATTGTATTTTCTATTTCAGATCTGTTAGCATTTGCTTAATAAATTTAGAAACTCCAGTGTTGGGTGCATATATATTTATGATTATTATATGTTCTTGACTAATTGATCCCTTTATTATTATATGACCATCTTTGTCTCTTATTACCATTAAGTCTTTTTTTCTGATATAAGTATAGCTACCTCTGTTTTCTTTTGGTTTCCAGTTGTGTGGAATATATTTGCCATCTCTTTCACCCTATGTGTGTTCTTAAACCTGAAGAGTTGCTTGTAGGCAGCATACAGTTGGGATCTTATTTTTTATCCATCTAGCCACTCTGCCTTTTGATTGGAGAATTCAATCCACTAGCATTTAGAATAATTATCAATAAGTGAGGATGTACTAATGCCATCTTTGAAGTTGTTTTCCAGCCATTTTGTAGTTCCATTTTTCTTTGCGTCCTTTCTTACTGTCTTCCTTTATAAATTATTGATTTTCCACAGTGCTATGGTTTGATTTCCTTCTCTTTATCTTTTTTGTATGCATTGTACATTTTTGCTTTGTTAATCCCATGAGGCTTACATAAAACATCATATATATATATACATATATCAGTCTATTTTATACTGATAAGAATTTAATTTTGATCACATACAAAAACTGTATGCCTTTACTCTCCCTTTTGTTTCTGATGTCATCATTTATATCTTTTCATGTTGTGCAATCATTAACAAATTGTTGAAGTTACAGCTATTTTTAGTACATCTTTTCCTTTAACCTTTACACTAGAGTTAAGTAGTTAACAACACATCACTATACTATAGTATTGGAGGATTCTATACCTGACTCTGTGCTTACCTTTACCAATGTGTTGTACATTTTCACATGTTTTCATGTTGCTGATCAGCATCATCTTGTTTCAGCTTGAAGAATTCTTTTCAGCATTTCTTGCATTTATTGATGAGGAATTCCTTTGGCTTTGCTTATTAGGGAAAGTCCTTATTTTGCCTTCAGCTCTGAAAAAAAGAGTGTTGCTGGGTAAAGTATTCTTGGTCTGCACTTTTTTCAGCAATTTGAATATAACACCCCATTCTCTCCTGGCCTGTAAGGTCTCTGTTGAGAAATCAGATAATAGCTTTATGGGGGCTTCCTTGTATAAGATAGTTCTCTCTCTCTCTCTCTCTCTCTCTCTCACTGCTTTTAAAATCCTCTTACTGTTTTGTTTTTTAAAGATTTTATTTATTTATTTGACAGAGATCACTAGTAGGCAGAGAGGCAGGCAGAGAGAGAGAGAGAGGAGGAAGCAGGCTCCCTGCTGAGCAGAGAGCCCGATGTGGGGTTTGATCCCAGGACCCTGGGATCATGACCCGAGCCGAAGGCAGAGGCTTTAACCCACTGAGCCACCCAGGTGTCCCCTGTTTTTTTGTTTTAGGCAGTTTTGTTATTATGTGTCCTGAAGAAAATTGTTTTGGATTAAAAATTTTAGGTGACCTATTAGCTTCATGAACTTGGATGTTCAAATCTCTTCCCAGAGTTGAGAAATTCTCAGCCATCATTTCTTTAAATAAGCTTTCTATCCCTTTCCCCATCTCTTTCCCTTCGGAACCTGCAGTGATGTACTCATTATTTCTTTTTATGGTGTCCTATAACTTACCTAGGTTTTCTTCTTTCTTTTTCACTCTTTTTTTTCTTTTTTGCTCCTTAACTAGATAATTTCAATTGATTCATCGTCTAACTCACTGATTCTTCTGCTTGCTCAAGTCTGCTGTTGAAGCTCTCAATTGGATGCTTCGATTCAGTCATTGTAGTCTTCAGCTCCAAAATTTCTGTTTGGTTCTTTTTTTATTTTTTTAAATCTCTTTGTAGTGCTCTTCATTTTGTTCTTGTATTGTTTTCCTGATATTAAGTTGTTTATCTGAGTTCTCTTGTAGCGATCTGAGGAGCATCTGTAGAATAATTACTCTGAATTGTTTGTCAGACAATTCCTGGATCTCCATTTCTTTGGGGCCAGCTGCTGGGGTTTTATTGTATTCCTTTGTGGTGTCATGTTTCCCTGATTCTTCATGATCCCTATAGCTTTGCAATGGTGTCTACACATTTGAAAAAGCAGTCAGCTCTCTCAGACCTTATGGACTGGGTTCAGTAAGGGAAACTTTTCACCTGTGGTTGGGGGTATTTAGATCCTGTTGTAATCCACTGGATCTAGTGGTGCAAGGTGCCACGTGTTGGGGGGGTGTGTGGCAGCACCAAGTCTGAGGAAGTGTGCTGTCTCTGGCTTAGGCCACTGGGACCCACAGCATCAATAACTATGTGGTCCTTGTGGGCACTATGAGGAGTCTGCAGTGGCTGCTGCAGCGGCTATTGGCATCCTAACTAGTGCCTCCAGGTCTAGTAGTTAAGGATCAGGGTAGGCAGGTAGGGAGCTGGTGGTATGCACACCCTTAACTATGGGGGCCAACTGCAGGGGCTTCATGGTGGCCGGGGCCAGTTGCAGGCACACGTGTAGTGATGGACACTGGGCAGGTGGCAAGGGCTGGGGCTAACCCTGGGGTCACTAGCAGCTGCAGAGGACCTGACTATTGCTGTGCTCCCCTGGGACTGCTGATGACAGGTTCAGACTGGGGGTGTACACCTGCAAAGCTGGAGGAGCTAGCTATAAGGGGGCATGGTGGTGCTGGCCAGGGCTGGAAGACGGGGCTCCATCTGCGCAAAGGCCCTGGGTGTTGGTGCTCTCAGCCATGGCTGTATATACGCCTCGTGCTTGCTGGCTAGGGTAGAGGCCAAGGACAGATGTCAGGCCAGTGGTGGGCAGGTGCACAGCTGAACAGGCTAGGCTTCAGGGTGGGCATAGTAGTGGGCTCAGCTAGGACAATCTAAACTGAGGTCTTGCATTTGTGCAGCTGCAGAAGATAGAGCTGGCTGGGAGCATGGCTCCTGGGCTCTGCTGGGGGTGGGCATGGACTCCAGTGGGCGGTGTCTTTCAGTTGCCGGGCCACAGAGCCTTCAGTGGCTGCAGGCACTTGTCCCAGACCCGGGGCAGGGGAGGAGCAGGAGAGACTCAAGCAGCTGGCATCAGCCAGAGAATTCCTGTGGGGCAAAACCCGTGGGGCCACATGCAGGGGGGTCCGTGGCCACCGTGCTGACCTTTGGCTTCATCAATGGCAAAATTGGCTGAGTTTTTCTGCACAGCAGGTCTCTATGAACAATGATTGCTGCTGCTGTGTGTTTGCTAATAACAGCCTCTGCTTTCTTTTCTTCCTTATTCTTAGCCGGCTCAACACATCTCAGCCTTGCAGGTCTGGGTGGGGTGAAACTGAAGCGGAACCTTCGTGCAGTGTCCCAAGAGGCTGTGGAAACTGGTCACTCAACCCAGTCTTTTCGGGTGAGAGGAACTCTCTCTGGCTGGGGAGTTCCTTCTTGGTATTGAACAACGCTGGCCTGGGAGATGGGATGATGTAGGCAAAATGAATGTTTTCCTTCTCTTTTTGTGTGACTACTCTTAGCGTTCCTTTTGTTCCACTGTATTTCTAAAATGTCCTGCGTGGATTCTAGAGCACTCCCAGAGCTGGTTTTGTTCATGGATAGTGTCTATTGCGCTTTGTGGGGAGGAAGGCTGGGAAGCCAGGTTCTCTGATGTCACCATTTATTCCATGGAACCTAATTTTTACTTTAAATTAGGGTCAGACCTATCAAGCACTGAAATTCTCTTGCTTAGAGAAAAGAAGGTTCTAGGATGACTCAGTAATATTTACGAAATCTACTTTTTGATATTTATTTTATTTATAATGTCTATCTGGTAGAGAATGGCCAGTTACTGTCCATATCATGTGGTGTGTGCGTGTGGGTATTATGAAATAAAATCATATGAGGAAGAAGCTAAGTTATAAAAGGACAGAATTTCGCAGCTGTAAGTGTTGTTGGATAAAAACCAAATTGCTGATGAAGGCTAGGATGTCTGATCCTTAGAGATTTCTAAAAATTCAATCAAGACCAACCAGATGGCCTGAGATTCTTTTAAAACTGTCGTCTTTATCATCTTGATGAGGAATGAGGCGGTCTCTGCAATGGGATATTCCAGTTAATACTAATTATCGCTAACGTATGATCAGTTTTCAAGAAATCGGGATACAGGGGGCACTTGGGTGGCTCAGAGGCTTAAGTCTCTGCCTTCGGCTCAGGTCATGATCCCAGGGTCCTGGGATAGAGCCCCGCTTCGGGCTCTCTGCTCAGCGGGGAGCTTGCTTCCTCCTCTCTCTCTCTCTGCCTGCCTCTCTGCCTGTCTCTCTGCCTACTTGTGATCTCTGTCTGTCAAATAAATAAATAAAATCTTCAAAAAAAGAAAAAAAAGAAATCGGGATAACATAGTCTAAAAAGAAACTAAATTTTGATGTATACTGTGTGGGGGGTAAAAGGAAGTACTAAGAAAGGCTACTGTGAGTTTATTTTCACAATCCTACTCTGAGAACTAATGATCTAGAGACTTCGCCTGTCTGACTTTTGGAAGCACCCCAAAGGATTCTATTCGGAAATGTATCCTTCTGAGAAGACTACTGCAAATATAGTAAACCTGATTTATAACACAAATCGGGCTCAAAATTTCTTCATAAATTTTAGAATTACATTAACAGATTAAGGAATCACTAAATTTACCATTATGTTAGATCACTCGATTGCTAAACATTGCTTCCTCTTCTCAGTCATGCATTTCCCAATTAAGTAACAATAAAATCTAACTCTCCCACTCACAGGAAACAGCTAAACCTCACTCTTTCAGGTCAGATGGGCAGAAATTCAGGGCACAAGGAATGAGTCACCTTTGTCCTTCCTGATGGATTTTAGGGCAAATTTCAGAGCTCCTTGCATTGGTTGATAAGAAAAAAAAACCCACCATGCTATCTAAACATGGCCTGAGGTTAATTAACACACTTGGCACCCAGGGCACACCCTTCCTGTGGTGGTTATTCCAGACCCAGTTCCTGAAGGTCAGCAGAACTAGCTGATCGTTCTCTTTCCCAGCTGGAGGCTCTGCATCGCTCGAAGCTAAAATATTAAGCTCAGAAATCCATGTTGTCAACTTCGTGCTGCGTCTATTACCTGGTGTTCCATTCCACTAGGGCAGAGGTGCAGCCACCTTTACCGAGATCAAAGGCAACAGCAAGTTTGACTGTGTCCAACTCACAGTGGACATAAGCTGTACAACACCCTTTAAGAATATGAGTTTTCGTGCCTTTTTTCTTTTGTAGCAAATATTCAGCCAATTTTACTTTCCATCTGGTGTATATAACAATGCATTTTGAGACATCTTCTTTAAGGTATTGTATACCATAGGGTGCCTGGGTGGCTCAGTGGGTTAAGCCTCTGCCTTTGGCTCAGGTCATGATCGCAGAGTCCTGGGCTCGAGCCCCGCATCGGGCTCTCTGCTCAGCGGGGAGCCTGTTCCCCCTCTCTCTCTACCTGCCTCTCTGCCTACTTGTGATCTCTGTCTGTCAAATAAATAAATAAAATCTTAAAAAAAAAAGGTATTGTATACCAAAGGGTGAGGAGATGGGAACAGGGAAAAAACAAAACATAAATAGATGGTATCAGCATTAACTATAGGGGGTGAAACAAAATGGGGAATATTAAAATAAAATGGAGTGGTTATTTTTCCTTGCTCTTAAAAAGGTAAATAGTGGGGGCGCCTGGGTGGCTCAGTGAGTTAAGCCTCTGCCCTCGGCTAGGGTCATGATCTCACGGTCCTGGGATCAAGCTCCGCATCGGGCTCTCTGCTCAGCAGGGAGCCTGCTTCCTCTTCTCTCTCTGCCTGCCTCTTAGCCTACTTGTGACCTTTGTCTGTCAAATAAATAAATAAAATCTTTTTTAAAAAAAAGGTAAATAGTGCTTCATTTGATGGCAGTTTGGCCCCAGTTTTCTACTTCTCTCTGTATCCATGTCCTCTGCCATGTGACTTTGCAGTTCCTTCCACCAAGAGGACTCTGTTTGCTCAGCCCTGGAATCTGGGCTATTCCTGTGACTCGCCTTGACCAGTAGGATGCAGCAGAATTGACGTGTGAGTTCCAGAGTGTAGACCTCAAGAAAGCCAGCATGCTTTTTCTCTGTCTTTTGCTCTTTTGCCTTTTCTACAATAGTGTGTCCAAGCTAGCTTGCTTGGGGGTGAAACGTGTAGGCAGAGCACATACAGCCTAGTAGTGCCCACCAAGACACCAGACATATGGGAGAGAGCCCGAGATGAATAGAATTTTCTAGCTGACCTACAGCTGACAGCATTTGTGTAAGTGAGCCCAGTTCACATCAACAGAACCACCCAGATGACCTATAGGTGCATAGAAAATGTAAATAATTGTGGTTTAAAGCCTCTAACTTTAGGATAATTTGTTATGCAACAAAGTTACTGATATAAATGGTTTCCAACATTGATGAAAGAGCTGGACGGGTCCAGTATGAGAGTTTCAGCTGATTATATTCATGCTTACATTGCATGGCAAACTTCTCTGGAATTGTCATGGCTTACGTGGAATTATGCTTGCTTTGAAAACCCCAGGGCTCATAGAGCTTAAGGGCATTGCCATCTAGAAAATAGAGGTCATTTATGTTAGACAATTCTATCCCAATAACTAGCACATTGTTTCATCCATGTAGAATAATCTATCTGGCAATCTCACTATCTGAAATAGAAGTAAAAACTGGGGATGAGGGCAGGAGGAAGTGTCCAGGCAACCCAAATGGAACTAAATTCCACAAACAGTACGTTAAACTCTGGCAAAACCAATCAGAAACTCACTCAGAGCTTTTTTAACTTGCATAACGAGCTTAGTGATCTTGGTCCCAAATCCATACTTAAGAAATGGTGAGTTAAAAGGAGAGAAGGGTTTTTAGAGGTAGGCATACACACAGTGGTAACAAGAGACATAGAAGCAAGAGAACCTAAAAATTGGCAAAGAAGAAACACTATGAGCAGATTCAAAAACTCAGAAGCACAGGAGTCTGGGGTCATTTAATATAACAGAAAATAGTCTCATATGCCTCAACAGAACCTAAGAGCATCATCGTACTGCATTTCTGCCTGCCTGCCTTCCTTCCTTCCTTCCTTCCTTCCTTCCTTCCTTCCTTCCTTCCTCCTTCCTTCCTCCTTCCTTCCTTCCTTCCTACATTTATTCAACAAATGCTATGTATACTGAGCTTTTTCTCTGGTCAGTGTACTGTCCAGGACCTAAAGAACTGAAAATAGTAATTAGAACTTACAATTTGGTACAATAATACATGTAATGGCAATCATGTTTTAAACAGTCCACTGACAAAACATGTTAAATCAACTAAAATATTCATACATAATGGTTAAGATTTTTGTTCACACCCACGTTTAAAAGGTAAGTCTTTAGTCATCCTTAAAGTGCAGACATTGAGAATGCCTTTTGTCAAGCGTTCCCAGATGGCATAAGTTTTGTATCATTAGTATGTCTGATTTTTTAATAAGTTTTATATCATTAGTATGTCCATTTCCAGTACAGTAATGTCCAGATTTCTGGGGGAGAGGAAATGAGAACTTGTGTAGATTCTGCCTAAATGAGTAAAATTTGTTGGGCAGGTGGGTAGCTCAGTCAGTTAAGCATCTGCCTTCAGCTCAGGTCATGATCCCATCGGGCTCTCTGCTCAGCAGGGAGCCTGCTTCTGCCTCTGCCTCCCTCTCTCTATCTCTCTGTCTGTCATGAATAAATAAAGAAAATATTTTAAAAAAACAAGTAAAATATCTTTATAGATAACTTAAAGATAAAATAAGGAATGAGTTTGCTTTAAAATCAGGGAGGGAAAATCAAAATTATGTGATGTTTAAGGCATCAAAAGAAGAAAAACAGAGTTTTATTTTTCTAAAAATAATTCCTTAAAGCTTCTCCTGGAAGTGAAAAATACAGAACACACAAATAACTTTTTCACTTTCCGCTTTCTTTATGATATTTAAAAAACACAGTTAGTTATTTTCAGAAATAAAGATGTGTTGATAAAGGTTGGGGACAGGTGGTGTTGGTTGCTTTGGGATGGCAGATAACTATTAACTTGTCTCTAAAAGCTTACACAAGCCAAATGATTCAAAAACATGCCTAACTATTAGAAAAAGATGGTCCTGTTAAGTGGTCATGAAACACACAAGTCACATGGCAAAGACAGACTCAACTATGTAATAAACATTTAGACACCTTAGTTCAAGGTGGCAAACTGACCCTAAGCAATTTTCCTTCTCTCTCCCTGAAGGCTCTTAAAGTGCATTAAAAAAAGATAATAGTATAACTACCCATGCAAAGAGATTAAATGAGCACCTCAAGGGATAAAAGGTTTCAACATATTCCTAGAATATCAGTTCCTAGAATTGGTAGAGAAATGGTAATTCATGAATTAGGAGGAAGGAAACCAAAACCGGAAGTATCTGAAGAGGAGGCCAAAGTGTAGACAGATGCCATACTTATCCTAAAGAATGCCGGAGAGTTTAGGGACATGGGAATGCCAGATATAAAGGAGGAGAATAGTGACATGGAGCTGAAAAGAGTAGAGTCCATTATCCAACCAAGAGCAGTTGCAGAAAGACAGTACAGAAATAGAAGGTGCAAGAAAAGTATCAAAGAAAATAAAAGATAATTTATCTGAGCTAAATAACACAAAGCATCATATTGATAGGGTCCATCGGGTAACCAGTAAACATGACATATATGTACATATATACATATTAATAACATATTATTTTTAGTTTCCAGCTGAGTTGTATACTAGGATTATTTTTCCTTCTCTACAGATCTAATGTCATGACTATAACACTGAAAAGGGAATATTCCTAGAGTGATATTTAAATGCACTCCTTTTTAAAAAAAAATCTTCCTAGTGTATTCTTGTCTGTTTTCCATCGGGCAACTTCACTTCAAGGGACTATAACCTTTTGTGATATTGGGATATAATAAGAAATATACTTACTTTGGTTTTTATTCCAGGCTTCTGGCCAGAGCTCCTAAAACCTTTGTAATTTCTTAAGCAATAAAGGTGCTAGAAGCATCTTTTGTTCTAACATTTGGTCTTGACCCAGTTCCTGACAGAGAACTCCTAAATCTCTTGGAATTTCCTGAATGATAGGAACACGTTTGGGTCTAAAGAAGCAAACCTGGATGGGCTCCTGGATGGCTTCAGGATGGGGACACCACACCATGATTAGAAGCTTGGAACCTTCAGGCCTACTCCCCATTCTTCAGGGAGGGAAGAGGGGCTGGAGACTAATAACTGATCCAACCTACATGATGAAGCCTCCGTCAAAATCTCTGAACCACAGATTTCGGAGAGTTTCCAGGTTGCTGGACTCCTCAAGGCGCTCAGAGGCTGACACAGCCCGAGAGGACAGGAAAAATCCTCAGGCCCTCGCGCAGCCCCAGCCTTACACACTTCCTCCACCTGGCTGTTCGTGAGCCATGACCTTTTATAACGAACCGGTGACCTCATAAATAAATGGTTTTCCTGAGTTCTGTGAGCTGCTCTAACAAATGACTGAACCTGAAGAGCGGGTCATGGGAACTCTGACTCATAGCCGGTCAAAAAGTGTAGATGACAACCTGAGTCTCGTGACTGGCGGCATCTGAAAGGGAACAGTGTTGTGGGACTGAGCTCTGAACTTGGGAGATCCGAGTTAACTCCAGGTAGACAGTGTCAGAACTGAAGTGAGTTGTAGGACATCCAGCTGCTGTTGGAAATTTAGTCAGTGTAGGAAAATGTCCACACATTTGGTGACCGGAAGTGAAGTCGTGTTGAGAAGAATAATGGTTTCTCCTTTTCATGGCTGTACCCCCCCAACACACACACACACATACATACACACACACACACACACACACACACACACACACACTTTTGGGTAGCCTCGTCCAGCCTCAGTGGCATGTCAGAAACCAGACCTCCTGTGTTGGGAGATTTCACGGAGGTCTGGAAGAAAAGGAGCAATCCCACACAGACGGGGCTCTGTCCAAGAGGACCATTAAGGAGGCATTTGAGGAAACGTGAGAGGAAGCACACAGTTTGTGTCCTTTAACAAATACTCAACTGTGAGGCAGGACAAAAACATTTTCGGACTTCCATCTCCTTTTTAAAATTTATTGATATATGACATTGATAAAGCAAAGTGTATAACGAACACTTGCCTTAAAATGTACAACTCAGTCAATTTGTACATGCATAGGTACCTGCGTAACACCGCCCAGACCCATATACAGAGCATTTCTGGAGTCCAATTTTCATCTCGCCCCTTGACAGTCAATACCCTGCCCCCTAGAGGTAACCACTATTCTGACTTCTAATCTTAGTGTGTTTGGTTTTGCAAGCTCTTGAATTTCATAGAAATAGAATCTTGTAGTATATGCAGTTTTGTGTCTTTTGCTCAAAAATATTCAAGAGATTCGTCTATGTTATGGGAAGCAGGGATTTGTTCTTTATTGTGGTATAATCTTCGATTGTATGACTCCACTACAATTCATTTATCCATTCTCCATTAATAACATTTGGTTTATTCTCAATTTCTGGCTCTCATGAATAAAGCTGTACAAACATTCTTATATGTCTTTTGGTTAACCTATGCATTTATTTCTCTTGGGCAAATATGTAGGAGTCAAATTCCTAGATCATAAGGTAAGTGTATTTTTAGCTTTACTAGAGACTGCCAGACTTTTCCAAAGTGGTTGCCCCAATTAGTACTCCTACTAGCACTATGAAGGTATAATAATTAAGATAGTGTTGTATTGGGGCAAAAATAGAAAAGTCAGCAAATATATATATATATGTACACATATACATATATATTCAAGTTAATATATATTATAAGCATATGTTAATGTGCCATTGCAATTAAGGCAAGGGAAAGATGGTCTTTTTTTAATAAATGATGCTGGAGCAATTATATATCTGTATGGAATAATATTAAATCTTGACCTCTACTTCACACCACACCCCAAAATTAGAGAAATCATAGGCCTAAGTGACCAAAATTGTAAAGGTAACAAACAAAACTTCTAGAGTAGAACAGAGGAGACTACATTTATGATCTTGGGGCTAGGCAAAGATTAAATAAGGAGTATACAATGATCACTAACCATAAAGAAAAAAAATTAAAATCAGACTTCATAAAATTGGGAACTACTATTCATCAAAAAATATTAATAAGAAAATGAAAAGACAAGTCACAGACTGGGAGAAGATGTTTGATAATAAATATGTCCATAATGGACTAATAGTCTGAATATATAAAGAACTTGTACAGATCTATAACCAAGAGACAAAAAAAGTAAAAATGGACAAGCCACTTGGACAGCCACTTCACAAAGAGACATATCCAAATAACCAATAAACATGAAAAATTCTCCATATCGTTATTCATCAGGAAAATGCAAATTAAGAGCACAGGGCAATACCACCTCATATGAACTATCGCTTAAATTGAAGAGGCTTGATGTTGGTGAGGATGTGGAGCAGCTGAAAGTCTCAGATGCTTTCAGATTTTTAGGTGTACTAAAATTAACCTCCCATAACTCTTTCATGAGAAGTCACTTGAGGCTGTATTTTTGAAAAATAAGGAAGCAATCTAAAACAAATGAGGAAATAAGACCTAAAGCAAAATGTCTCTAACCCAGGGGAGCAGAGAAAGAATGCCTCAGGATTATGCCATGAAGTTTTTCAGGCTGAGCTGCTATTTCAGATAGAAGCAGGAGGAAAGAACACTCCAACATGATCTCCAGGAAATAAAGAAATGTGATGGAATAAGCAGGGATAGAGAGTTGGGCTTCTTGAGCATATGGTGCAAGCATTTGATAGGAGTTTCAAAAAAAGGAATCCATTCAAACATCAGTCTAGGAATATCACCTTTTTGTGGTATGGTCGTGAGCTTGGTTCTCAGAGAAGGAAAAATAATCCTAGCACACAACTTGGCTCAAAGTTAAAAAAATATATAGATACTACTATCATCACGAAATATATTATATGTCATAATGATGTAGATGTTGTCTAATTGTTTTTAAATTTTAGAATTAATGAATAGACAAAGCACGGAAGAATTAGCTGTGCTTAAACACTGGAAAGTAAAGTTGTCAACCTTGACAATATAAAATTAAAGGTTCAATAGAAGATACAACAGAAGGGGTGGGGGATTGGCAAGATCTGAGGGAGAAAAGGGATATGCCATCCAGACATGTGGATATGCCCATGGAAAATCTCCTAGAAAGAATTTCATGTGGCCAGATGCAGGACAGGACCAGCTGAGAGATACCAGATCTGATGGTGAAAATGGACAGATGGGGGTGGGTGGGAAATGTCCAAATGCTCCAGCCCTCCTGGCTTGTGTAAGGTCCTGAAACTGTGACCCAAATTCCATAGGGGGAAGTAAAGCCATAAACCTTAAAAAACTGGTTAGTTTTACTTCTATATATTAGAAGGGGCTTAACAGAGAAATGAAGTTTTGTTAGAAGGAGTCCTACATGCTCTGAAGTACAGGGAGTCATACACTTTGGTTTGGAGTCAGACTTTGCAACTACACTAGATGTATAGAAGGATAATTATGCAGTATTGGAAACATCATACTTGTACATCAATAATAAATTATAGAGTATCCACACACTGGAATACCTATCATACAGTCATCTACTTATATCTATGGGTATGATCCCATTAATGTAAAAAAAAAAAGGAGCCTGTGTGTGTGTGTGTGTGTCTGTGTCTGTGTGTGTGTGTGAGTTTAGGTGCACAGCAAAGGTCTGGAAAGATGCACACCAAAATATCGATACAATAGTGTGAAGAAGTGAGAGGGATCTGGGGTTAGGTGAAAGGGAATTCTCACTTTTACTCTATATTATGTTTTGTTATATTTTATGTTATGATATATTATGTTAGATTATGTTGTGTTAGGTTTTGAGTATTTAAATGCTTTTTCACATAATCAGATTTGTGCATATTTATTGTTGACAAAATGTTTGGTGGGGGATATAATTCTGGCCAGCCTGTCTTCCATCATCTCTCTTTTAAAATCCCTTTGGGGCACCTGGGTGGCTCAGTTGTTAAACATCTGCCTTTGATTCAGGTTGTGGTCCCAGGGTCCTGGGATTGAGTCCCATGTCGGGCTCCCTGCTCAGCAGGAAGCTTGCTTCTCCCTCTCCCACTCCCTCTGCTTGTGTTCCCTCTCTCTCTGTGCTCTCTCTGTGAAATAAATAAATAAAATCTTTAAAAATAAATAAAATAAAAACCCTTCAGTGTTTCCTACTGCTCCAGGATAGACCACAAGGGCTTTTGGGTTGTTTTTTCCAAAGATATTATTTATTTATTTGAGAGAGAGAGCACAAGTAGTGGAGGGGCAGAGGGAGAAGGAGAAACAGGCTCCCTACTGAGCAGGGCCCAATCCCAGGACCCTGGGATCATGACCTGAGCTGAAGGCAGATGCTTAACCAACTGAGCCACCCAGGCGCCCCTAGAGCCCTCAGTTTTTAACATGACTTCAAAGCGACTGTGTCTACTTCTGTGCCTTCCCTATACCTAGTGTTAAGGGCCCTATAAAGTGACGTCCTGCCATGTGCTTATAGTCTCAGGTAATAGCCAGCAACACATTCCTAGCATTAGATGTCCCATCTTTCCCACCTACACAGGATTCATAGATAAAGGAATTTCTTCCCAAGTGACTATAGGCAACATTTTTAACCCATGTTTTGTTTCTGCATAACAGAGATCTTCACCTTTTCAACCTCGGATATCAGTTTCTTCACTACCCACCAAGAGATGACTATGTGAAAGTCACTAATTTTAGGTTTTGGTACAGTATGCCCTACTTCCAATCTCAATTTCTATGTCAGTCAGTCAGGATTAGGTTATGCTGCAGTAACAAACAATTCCCAATCTCAGTGTCTTAAAGCAATGGAAGTTTACTTCTTGCTAGGCTACACGAGCATGGTATATTGGTTGGGTGTAAGAGGCCCAGTTCAACATGTTCCTTCTTTACAGACCCAGGCTGGGGCCGGTTCCATCTCCCTGCTTCTACTATGTGCAGAGGACTCTATATGCTTTGTCTCATTTAATCTTCATAGTTCTCATTCCTGCTTTTCAGAGGAGGAAACTGAAGCATGGAGGTAATAAGCAATTTTCCCAGTCTTACACATCTAGGAAACAAAGGAATGAGGATTTGAATCTGGACAGTCTGTTTCCCACAAAATTTAAGTACTACCCTATATCTTCATAGAACGATGGTGATCAAGGGAAAGCAAGAGAGATACTGAAATTCACTGGGATGCAGGGTAGGCGTCTACCTCAAAAGATGATCTTGTGTAGGGAGAGGGTGGTGGGGTTATGGACATTGGGGAACGTATGTGCTATAGTGAGTGCTGTGAAGTGTGTAAACCTGGCGATTCACAGATCTGTATCCCTGGGGCTGATAATGCATTATATGTTTATAAAAAAATAAAAAATTTTTAAAAAAGATGATCTTGCAAGAGAATTCCACTTTCAAACCTAGAATTTCAATTAGTGACAACATATAAGGACAAAATTAGCTTATGGCATTAAATAAACAGTTAACAATTGAGAATAATGTGCATCTATTTTAGTAAGTCCATTTATTTCAAAAAATGTTTAAAGCATAATCATTAAATAAAGTACAGTATGGTTTCCAGATCCAGGGCCACTGTGAGCCCTGGAGTGTTTGAGATTATGTAGGGAGACTGGACGTGAGGATCTAACGGCCATGGAGGGGGAGCTGAGGTACATGGTCAACCTGAAGCAACATTCTAGGTGAAGAAAAACCACTCTGAGTGGAGAAAGCTGGGTTCTTCTTATTAGACTTGCTCCAAGAGCTGAACAGGGTGTGCTGGGGAGGAGCCTTTTGAGTGTAGCTCTTCATGGTGTCTCCCTTTGTCTCCTGAAGCAAGACGAGAGTTCCATTGTCCATCTCTAGTGGAGCTCCAAGAGACTAGGAACTGAGAACGGAACATAGAGGACCATCATCCTTTGAGGTCAAGTATGAGAATTGTCTCTAATCCTTGGGAAAGGAGGACCATCTTCCAACGCAGCAAGCATTCGACATGGCAGAAATGTCCACTGATGTCGGGGGATGGTGAGTCAGGCAGCAACTGTAGCCACAGCTGCAAAAGAGATGTCACCTCCCCATTCGTGTGTGACACGTTCATCACACTTTCCTCCGTACAAAACTTTCTTTCCTTGACTTTTCAGGAGCCCATACTCTTGTAGTGTTTTTCTTATTTCGATGCCTATCTCACAGTCTTTCCCATTGCAGTGAACAGAAAACTCCATTCGTTTTGGCCAAACCACAACCTACCCCAAGTCCTCTTTCTTCACAATGCCACAGGCCATTCATTATCAAATCCTGTCAACACTACCTTCAAAATGTTTCCAGAATCTGACCACTTCTCAGCCCCTCCGCTACCGCTGTCTTCATCTGAGCCACCATCTTTCACCAGACTTATGGCAACGGCCTCCTCACTGGGCTCGTTGCTTCTGTCTTTGTCCACCTATAGTCTCCTCTCAGTGCAGCAGCCACAGAGACCCCATCAGCTCAGGGCTCTATCACCTCACGCAGAAATGGTCCTATGTGATCAAGGCCTCTATTACATGTTTGGTCTTATTCCCCATTGCTCGCTCCCTCTCTCACTCAGCTCCAACCACAGTGGCCACTTTGCTGTCTCACATACATACCGAGGCTGGTTTCGCTTCAGCATCTTTACACTCGTACTTCCCTTTGCCTGGAATGCATCTTGTCTCACAAGTCTGTGTGACTCACCTCTTCACCTCCAGATCTCACCTCGAATATTCCCTTCAGTAGAGAGGTCTGCTCTGACCACCCCATTGAAAATAGCAGCCCCGCCACTGTCCCTTCCTTGAACCCCTTCCTATCCCCATCCCCTGCGTAACAGCACTCCAACAAGTAAGCTTATGCAGTCCTTGCCTGCTGGCCTAAACCCCATAGGTCGTAGCAGGACTCACCTGCTTCCCTTGAGGTCCTGCTGACCGCCGGCCTTGAGGACCAAAGGACCAGACTTTCTGGAAGATAAGGCCCGACTGCCCTCAAAAACAGCCATTGCTGACCGTGGTGTCCTCAATAAGAGACACATGGGAGCCCTGATTACTGACAGAGTGGAAGAATCTGGAAGCCTTGCAAAGACAAATGATTAACTGCAGAGCACCAGCCTCTTCCGCGTGTAGCCCCGTCACCATTTCCCGCGCCTTCCCCTTTAAAAACCTCCTGCTACTCCCAGGCAAGCTCTTTGGGACGTCAGTCCGCCATCTTTCTAGGCTGCCCCCTTCCAGAATAAAGCCGCCTTTCCTTTCCGACCACTGCTCTTCTCTCAACCACTGACCTTCGGGCAGCTGGCGAGCAGCAGAATCTGAGCGTGGAAGCAGTCCTCTGTCTGGTAAGCCCTACATTACTTCTTATTTATTGTTACTTCTGTGTAGCGTTGATTACTGTCTGGACACATTTGTTTCTTGTCTGGAACGTGAGCTCCGTGAGGGAAGAGTTTTGTTCCTCTGTTCCCCCAGAGCCTGGAACAGTGTCTGGCCCCTCGTGCATGCTAAGTAAACTTTTACTGCAGGATTTACTGACACCCCCCCCCAATTCCCGTATTCCGTGTTGCACGTGGGGAGAGACCAGGGAAGGACAAGAAGCATTGGGAGGCTGGCAAGAGGAGGCCTGGACGGGCCACTGAGGAAAACAAATGAGACACAGTTGAGAGACCTCAGAAGGAATGGCAGGATTTGGCATTCCAGGGACTTCTCTGAAGAAGAGTTGCTGCAAATCGGACTGTCACTGTTTCTCCGGCTCAGATGCTCGGAGGCCTGGAAAATGACGGTTCCAGCGTGACGGGCTTAAAGCTTGACAGATTTTAATCGTTTCAACAAACGGATACGTTTTCTAGCCACAGCTGGAGCTCTAGGGCTGCACATGGGTGAGAGAGCGAAGCCAGCAGAGCCATTGTCTGAATCTTGGGGAGAGCGCAAACTTTCAAGTTCACGATCAGGACAAGGATCAGTGGCTTCCTTCTGTCCCCTGGTGGCAGCACCGCTAACCTGCAAGGGAGTTAAATTTCCTTGAAGAAGAGAAGGCAAAACAAGAATTTCAATGTTCTGTCTGCCAAAGCCTGTACCAACCCTAAAAGTGTGTGCACGGGTGTATTTGCTTGGGGTAAAGACGTCCCAGGGTTTCTCCTCCATGAAATCCGACCGTGCTTTGATGTTTCTGCATCAAAGGGGACCAGTTCAACGGAAGACATTACCCTGCCAGGTAATGGATTGGGACGTAGAACACACCCCCTAATCCAGGCCCTCCTTGACCTCCCTTGTAAACCATCTGCCAAATGTGTTTGTAGAAAGAATTTCTGTTGTGGTCGGAAGGTTATCACAGGCAAGCTCAAAGTTCCTTCCAACTCTAGGATTCTACGGCTTTATGACGAGCCCTTCTCACCCCATTCCCTTCTAGTCTGTGAGTCTCGGCATTCCTATCTTGTCCAGCTTCCCCTTGCTGGAGCCATGTGGTTCTTCACCATGTGCTCTTACTTCCGCCTAGTAACACGTTTTTTTCTTCTTTTTTTGCTCCTGAGTTTGTTTGTTTAAAGGGCTGGCACAGGATCGCTTTAGCCATCTATGTGTACATTGTATGTATTGCCGTGGGAGGAAACGTTCCCTCCCGTGTGCAAATATATTTGCTTATTATTTTCAAGAGTCTGAATTGTTTTCTGTCTTAAGACAAATGATGATTTTTCGATTACAGAAGAAATGCAATATATTAATATTTAAAAGGTGTGCATATTAAAACCCAATAATTCTATTTCTGAAGTATTTTTAGAGAAACATTTGCACACAGATACAAGGCAGATTGGGCAAAGATACTCATGTCAGTATTGTTGGTAAGAGTGGGGGACGCCTGGGTGGCTCAGTTGGTTGAGCGGCTGCCTTCGGCTCAGGTCATGATCCCAGCGTCCTGGGATCGAGTCCCACATCGGGCTCCTTGCTCAGCAGGGAGCCTGCTTCTCCCTCTGCCTCTGCCTGCCACTCTGTCTGCCTGTGCTCGCTCCTGTGCTCTCTCTCTATCTGACAAATAAATAAATAAAATCTTAAAAAAAAAAAGAGTGGAACATTGGAAATTACCCAGTTACCCACAAGGAGGAAGAGGAATAAACTATGGCCGATCCATACCATAAGATGTAATATGGCAGCCAAACTTAACAAGGTGGCTCGGTGTGTGTTCACATGAAAACAAACCCTCGAGGTACACTGTTGCCTGAAAGGAACAGTCCACAGAATTGTATCTATTATATACAATTTTCCGGTGGTACATGGATATATGTATATAAATGTGGAAAAATTACATTCATCAAAATGACAACAATTATCACCTCTTATTACCCTTGGGAGTGGATGACAAAGTGGGGAACCAAAAGGGGACAAGATGGAGGGCAAGGGCCTTGTTAAGCTTTTGTTATATTAGAAGGGCAACCCATAAAAATGCATTCATGTGTGACTTAAATTAAGTTTTAAAAATTAATATATAACTGTTATCTGTTTCTAACCTATAATCTATAAAGCCCAGTGTGATACCTCCTCTTTTCTTCTCCATAATCTATTTCTTGTCCTAGTGGTGGTTGTTTTCTTTTTGTAAATTTGCTTTTACGAACAGTGTGGCAAGGAAAATTCTTGTTTTTTTTTTCTTCATCCATTAATGCTATCATTTCTGTTGTATAGATTCTAAGAACTGAGGTCATGGGATGTAACACTTAAACATTGGCTAGATGCTGCCGAGTTGCCCTCAGAAGAGAGCATACTAACGATCCATAGAACAGTAGTTCTGCGTAGCTATACCTCACGTCTTCGAGGTAGCCTTGATAGCAGCCACTTCCAGACATACTGACTTGGCCTTAAGTCCAGACAACACAATTAAGGCTGACTTAATTTTCTCCCCTTGCCTGTTGACCATCGTGGAATAATTGCAGTGTCTGGCCATTAGCCAAATGAGGGAAGAGACTGGGAAAGATTTGGGGGGGGAAAGTAGGGTCACGAAACAGAGACAGACGAATGACCCCTGGGCCATACTGACCCACAGACCTGCTTTCTTCGGCCTGGACAATGTCAGTCTACACGGTGTTCAAAAACCTCAGAATCTGAGCGCCTGGGTGGTACAGTCAATTGAGTGCCTGACTCTTAGTTTCCACTCAGGTCATGATCTCAGGGGTCGTGGGATCGAGCCCCCTATTTTCTGATACTTAGATGAAGTCTGTTGACATTCAGCATGTGAATGTCTAGTTGTACTAGACCAAATAATGACTGCCCCAACATATCCACATTCTCATCTCTAGAACCTGTAGAAAAATGTTACATGGCAAAAGGAAATTTGAAGGTGTGATTAAGTTAAAGAGTTTGGGAGGGTGAGATTATCCTGTGTGGGCCTGGTGTAATCACAAGGGACTTAGAGAGGGAAAGGTGGAGGCTGGAGGCTCAGAGTCAGAGAAAAGGACAGAAGCAGGGGTCAGAGAGGACAGAAATTTAAAAATGCTACACTTCTGGCTTTGATGATGGAATCACTAACCAAGAAATGTGTGTAGCCTCTAGAAACTAGAAAAGGCAAAAAACCACAAAAAAACAAAAAAACAAAACAGATGCTTTCCTAGAGCCTCCTGAAGGAATGCAGCCCTGCTTAAACCTTGATTTTATCCCAGTAAGACCATGTTGGACTTATGACCTCCAGAACTATAAGAAACTTCATTCATTTTGTTTGGGGCCATCAAGTGTACACAGCAATAGGAAACTAATATAAGAATTAAGGAGAAAGTAAAACATTTTTATATGCATTATCTATCCCTAGAGGAAAAATGGAAACTATATGAAGATAGCTATATATTCCAAAATAACGTGGGAGAGCATTTCTTTGTGGAAGGGTAGTGGGCATTGCCGATTTCTTACTGGCATCCCATCCAAGCCCTACTGCACCTTTCACACCATATGACCCAGCAGTTGCCCTCTTAAGCATGGACCCAAGAGAAACTGAAAATGTATGCCCACATAGAAACTTGTTCACAAATGTTCAGGACAGCATTTTCATAATATCAAAAACTAAGAAACTATCCAAATTTCCATCAACTGATAAATGGATGCTGATAAATATAGTATGTAAAATAAATACAAAGTGTATGCAATAAAAGTATCCCCATTTTTTAGAAATAATTCAGCCATCTTCCACACTTGTGATAGACTTTATGGAAAGCTACCACTTGTCTGATCTAAGTGTAATTGTATCCTTGCTACAACAAATTATTCAGGAGCCCAAATTTAAGGGAATCAACACGGAATTTTCCTGATTAAGAGACTAGCTTATTACAGAGCAACTTTTTCTTTTAGTATGTCTTTATCTAGTGGTATATCCTGGGAAGTAGTGTGAGTGGTCTTCCCCAGGAGCAAGCAATAAGGGAGCATGTAGTTGGTAGCAAATTTTAGAGTCAGAAAAACCAACCAAAAGTTGATCTGCATTTTTACATGTTTTTTTTGTATGAAATTTTGTTTCATCTTCATTTTTTTTAAAAGATTTTATTTATTTATTTGACAGAGTTCACAAGTAGGCAGAGAGGCAGGCAGAAAGAGGAAGGGAAAGACTTGGCTCTCCACCGAGCAGAGAGGCCCGATGCGGGGCTCGATCCCAGGACCCTGAGATCATGACCTGAGCTGAAGGCAGAGGCCTTAACCCACTGAGCCACCCAGGCGCCCCTCATCTTCATTTTTTAATTGAAATTTTTATTGATGTAATTATAGGTTCATATGCAGTTATAAGAAATAATACAGATCTCCCATGTCCTTTTCCTGGTTTCCTCCAATGGTAATATTTTGCAAAGCTACACTATAATATCACAACTAGAATATTGCCATCGATGAGTCCATCAACCTTATTCAGATTTCCCTGTTTTTCCTTGTACTCATCTGTGGGTATTCACTTCTACACAATTTTATGACCTATAGTTCTGCATGTCCATGACCACAGCCAGGATGCCAAACAGTTCCAGCCCCACAAGGATTCCTCATGTCTATTATCTCTACACTCTGGCACCCACTAATCCATTCTCCAGTTTTTAAAGTGCTGTTTTAAGCAGTGCCTGGGTGGCTCAGTTGGTTAAGTGTTTGACTCTCGGTTTCAGCTGAGATCATGATCTCAGGGTCATGAGATTGAGCCCTGCATCAGGCTCTGCGCTCAGTGGGGAGTCTGCTTGAGGATTCTGTGTCTCCCTCTCCTTCTGCCCCTCCCTCCACTCAGGTGCTTTCTCTCTAAAATAATCTTTAAAAAAATAAAATATTTCAAAAATGCTATATAGATAGAATCATGTATCATGTATTCTTTTAGGGCTGACTTTTTTACTCAGCCTACTTCTCTTGAGATTCATGCAAGTTCTTGTACCAATAATGTATTCCTTTTTTCTGAGTATTATTCTATGTAGGAACCACAGTTGGTTAAAACATTCGCCCAGTGAAGGACCTCTAAGTGGTTTCTAGTTTTTTTTGCTATTATTATTAAAACTGTTGTGAACGTTTGTGTGCAGGTTTCTTTTTTCTTTTTATCACCCTATGCTAGCGATTCTAAGCCAGACCATTCTCACTGACCTGCTCTCGGCCTGATACACCACCCTGGTACTGGAGTTTGGTCTGTCTTCCTGGGATTGAAGGATGGTAGACAGGGCAAGCTGTGGTGACTGTTCTGCCACCAATCTTTGACAAAACTTTTGCTTCTCTCTCTGCTCTCTTTTCTTCTGTTGACTAATGCTCATTATTTTCTGATCCGCAGAGGGAACTACTTTGCTTGACTTAACGTACCCCAGCCATGTTGTGGATTAAGAATCAGTCTATGGGGGCACCTGGGTGGCTCAGTGGGTTAAAGCCTTTGCCTTCGGCTCAGGTCATGATTCCAGGGTCCTGGGATCGAACCCCGCATCTGGCTCTCTGCTCGGCAGGGAGACTGCTTCCTCCTCTTTCTCTCTCTGCCTACTTGTGATCTGTCAAATAAATAAATAAAATCTTAAAAAAAATCAGTCTATGGATAAGCCATCATTGGTCAGGTGTTCATGCCAATGCAATACATAGCTATTCCTGGGTAAAGAACATCCCCTTCCCCAAATTATGAGGTGAGGTTATTTCATCTGTGGGCTATGCACTTTCTCGTATGTGATTTCTGCTAACAGGAGGCATTGAATGGGACATGATTACCGTGTCTGGTATGCATGGCAGGTTCTCTAGAATCCTCACAAAAAAACCAAAAACCAATAAAACCGAAAATGTTGACTTTTTACAATAATGTTCTTTAAGATATTGTGGTAACATGAACTCCAACAAGATATAAAATGATCTGTTGACTAGTGAAAAGTTAGGGGATATATATACCAAAAAAGGAATACTTTAGTTTTGGAAAAGTTGATTTGTAGCCTTTCTTTTCATAAGGAGAGTACAGATTAGGCTTACTGATAAGGTCTCTCTGAGACCAAGAAAATAAAAACAAAATATATAAAAAATGCTTTGTGTCCCTTTGTTTGTAACTGAGAACAATAAAAGGGAAAAGAAGTTCTTGGATCCATTAACATCTAATTTTTTAAGTGGCCAGGAAACACTTCTTCCTCTAATGCAGGGGTTGGTAAACTCTGCCAGCAGGCCACCTGTTTTCATAGTTTCCCTGGGACACGGCCATACCCATTCACACACTGTATGGCTGCTTACCACGCCGGCATACCTGAATGGTTGCAAAGGCCTGCAGAGGCTCAAATAGTTAGTAGATGAACCTTTACAGAAAAAACTTTCTTTACTTTGATTATTAAGAAATCATTATTCTAACCCTGATCCTTTTGGGTGGTATTCTATATGAGCATTAACTATGAAAGGCTATGTTCACTCATGCAGCTTAACTCAAATTCCTGGCCTATGAAATGAAAGGTCAGCATATGCCCAAATCTAATAATTTTCCTGCAGATTTTCTCTGTAAGGTATTAGAGGGGATGAAAATGAGTTGACAGAACTTTCATTACTGGCTCATGTAAAACTCTGCCCTGAGAAACCCAGACTGAAATATCTCATTAAAAGCTGGTGTTCGTTTAAAAAAAAGTACATAAAAAGATGAAGCATTCAGTAAAATAAAAAGGCATGTATTTTGGCATGAAGAAAGTAGAATATACATTACTGGATAAGCCCAGGCATCAAATTCCCTGACCTGGTGAGGCAGAGCTGCAAAGAAACTTCCCCACACAGTCTACACCTTTAAAGGATCCCAGAGTATGTGTGTGTGGGGGGGAGTTGCCCACATTTCGTGCCCTGCAGGGAAGATATGCATCATACCACTGGTGCTGTAAGTGTCTATTCAAAGTCCAGCTTCATCCCTGAGATCCTTAGAAACATTTTGGAAAGAGACCCTTTTCATGAAGCAGTGCGGGTCATTTCTAAATAGTCCTGGATTGTCCATTTATCCTACATATCCAAGGATGACATAGAGGGACATGAAGTGGAATCTCAGTGGGAATGATTGAGTTTGCAACTGGCATGGCGGACTGGAATCTCCTGGGCCACTTGATGTATAAGGACGATGGCCATCTGAATTTTGCAAGAGCTGAGTGTTTAAGATCCTTTTACAGGGAATTTCACAAATATACAAAAGTCAAGTTTGCTCAATTTTTCTAGCCACAAATGTAGCTCCACCTTCTGGATTTTAAAACAAATTCCCTTTGGGTAGATTCTAACACATGGGGTGCAATTTTCAATTCATCTCTCAAACTGCTTTGGTGTCCGCTAGGTGAAAGGACTACTTCCTTTGTCATAAAAAGCCAGTTTCCTCTCACTTTTGAGAGACTCATCTGGAACAGTCAAGTTTTTGTTTTTTGTTTTTACTGAACCTTTGAAAATCTGCAGTATCTTTTTTTTTTTTTTAAAAGATTTCATTTATTGGGACGCCTGGGTGGCTCAGTTGGTTAAGCGGCTGCCTTCAGCTCAGGTCATGATCCCAGCGTCCTGGGATCGAGTCCCACATGGGGCTCCTTGCTCAGCAAAGAGCCTGCTTCTCCCTCTGCCTCTGCCTGCCACTCTGTCTGCCTGTGCTCGCTCCTGCACTCTCTATCTGACAAATAAATAAATTTAAAAAAAAGAAAAAAAAAGATTTCATTTATTTATTTGACAGACAGAGAACACAAGTAGGCAGAGAGGGGGGGGGAAGCAGGCTCCCTGCTGAGCAGAGAGCCTGATGCGGGGCTCAGTCCCAGGACCCTGAGATCATGACCTGAGCTGAAGGCAGAGGCTTTAACCTGCTGAGCCACCCAGGCGCCCCAAATCTGTAGTATCTTAAGATTACTTTAAATATGTGATGACTATATGTGGTGAAATGCTTTCAGTGACTCGTAATTAGATAACATCCAGCTTGGGGAGAGCAAAAGTACTTTTTACTAGAGAAAAATGTAATGAGAGGTTACCATCAACTTAAGGCAGCATACCACCACTTTACAAACATAAAATTGCAGCTTTACAAAAATCCAAGTTAGTACTTACATTTGAATACACTAATTTTACATACTTAGTCTTTAATTAAAAAAAACAGTGGCAACAACTCAATTGAAAGTTGACAAACAGGACAGAATTCTTTGCCAAAAATAGTCATTAAAAGCTAATGAATAGTTACAGAATGTATTTTATGTTGACTTTTTTAAAAGTGAAATTTTCTGTTAAGGTCACAGAGTAAAAGGCATAAAATAGAAGCTATTAATTACGTTGTAATGTTGAATACTGGTTTTGGGTTGCTATTTTAATGGTATTTATTCTGTATGCTGTATCTATGTGGTCTGACATTCCTTTCCCTTATTCCTCTTTAGAATTTTTTCGAGTAAGCACAATGCCATTTCTTTTTTTAAAGATTTTATTTATTTATTTGGCAGAGAGAGAGAGAGCACAAGTAGGGAGGCAGAGAGAAGTGGGAGGCAGGCTCCCTGCTGAGCAGAGAGCCTGATGCGGGACTTGATTCCAGGACCCTGAGATCGTGACCTGAGCCCTGAGCCGAAGGCAGAGGCTTAACCCACTGAGCCACCCAGGGCCCCCACAATGCCATTTTTTAACTATTCAATGATCACGCAAGAAGCGAAAGCACAGCACAGGAATGTAATCTTTATTGTATTTTAAATAAAAACAGCAGATAGCAAGTTCACGAGGTATATTTGATTATTATTCCTTTAAAATCAGGCCTCAATAACAATAATCAAAAGCAAGCCTTAACCGAACAAATATTTTGGTCACTATTATAATCTTCAAGGGCACAAAAGCCAGCAGTGCGAAGTAAAAGAAAGGTAATGGCTATGAGAACTTTTGACGTGCCAAAAAACATAGATCACCGCATGAAACTCTTTCCTTGTATTTTCTTAATATTCCTCTTAAACATTGAAAAATTATTCAGCAATATAGCAAACATGCATATAGTATTCCTACAAGAATAACAGCACTATCTTAATATTGTCAGTACTAATACTAAGTCTTTCTTTCCCCTCAAAACGCAATGAATCGTGGTTCCACTCCCTATGTATATTAATGTTAGTGGTAATACGCAAAATTAATTTTGTTTTCCAACTTAAATAACCAGATTGACTTAGCGTTTGGTGACCAGCTGTCAAACCAACTATCTACCACCACCTATTTTTTCATCTTGTATTTTCTTAATAAATATAACTAAATTTCATAAGCCCTGAGATATTCATTAACCTGCTAATGATTGTATACTTTTAATTTATACTTGACTCCACTCAATTTGAACCCCATGTAGTAAGTATTTAAGTTACTTACAGATGGTTATAACTAAACCAATCACAAAACTGACTATCTAAATAGTTACACTGCTAGTAAGGCCTTTAACTAACAGTTGCATATTTTATGTATTTTTTTACTTGCTAGGAGCAATGCTTAAAATGACACTGATAATTCTCTGTCAGCAATAAGTGCTTTTCATTTTGCTTATTTCTACGTGGATAGCCAGATTCATTTTCTTCTTGTAAAATAATTCTTTATTTCTTCCCCAAATATGTTAGCTGTCCAACTGAACAGGTGCCAAAAGTAACTTGGAATTTGCACAGTACATTGGTAATTACAATGCCAAGAGAGAAATATGCATATAATAAGGATCCATAAGTGTTAGCTCTATGTGAAATGAATCAGTGTAAGGCGGCTGTCAGTGTCATGTACTTTTTAGCACACACAGTCATGGACTTTGCTGAACTAGGGAATTGAGGTTACCAGATTTATTTGGCCCTCAAATGTAAATCCAAGAATTTTAAACTTAAAAAACTGTTTCGACAATTCTCAGAAAAAAGTAAACAAGTCGATGATGGTTGCTACTATAGTAATAGTTGGCAGGGAAAAAAAATGAACAGAATTATTTACTACTCAGTGATATGTATAACTAAGTGAGAAGAAGAAATGAAAAAAGAAGGGTTAGCTAGTTATTATTTTCTCCACATTTATCTTTGCAGCTTTTTTTTTGGGGGGGTGTCCATATATTTATCCCTGTTAACTTCTCTGGATGAAAGAGAATTTTATTATCTGAACGGATTTCCCCATCTTCCTAGGTACATGTTGGTGAAAAGCCGGTGTAAATACAAGATTGTATTTTCATGTCATGCCATATTTGCTTTAGTTTTTTGCCAACAATAAATTTTTCCTATTTAAATAATGCCACATAGAATATGAGATAATCTGCCAACTCACTATGAGATTGTTTGCTTATAATATTCAGTTTTCATTGGTAGCTTTTGAAGCATATTGCACACTTGTCATCTAACACTAAGTAACTACTACTCTTTTTAGAAAGGATACACTGACAAATTCTTAAATTAATGGCTTTGGCCGAACATTTTTAGTCTGTTATAGGACAATAGCAATGGCGAAAACATTGACAATACAGTTCATGGTTCGGTTCTCCCATCTTACGGTACAGGTTCCTGAAACACACACAAAACGAGAACTCTGAAATATCAGCAAAATATCGAAATTGCTAGGGAATATATATATGTATTTTATGTACATATTTTTCATCAGTTTTAATATCTTATTTCCTGCAATCTGCTAAATCTTTACATTTCATATCTCTCTGAAGGCATACTTGTGGCTAGGTACAAAGCGATTCTACTGATGGCCTTTTCAAAATTTAATTAGAGATAAACGAGCATTTGATCATAAGTGCACTGTTTGACCCTGCCAGAAGTTGCATTTTGTATGAATCAGCTTAAGGTCTCTTACCATCAGATGTAGTATCCCAAAAACATGAGCTGGCTGTGTGAAAGCCATAGGCACTCCTCTGGACCACTGCACAGGTCACTAAAAATAAAGTTGCAGCATGAGAACACTGACAAAGGCAAAGATATCTAAGATATCTCAGTGTTTGAGTTCAGAGCTCTACAAGCTGTAAAAAGAACAGAAAACAAAGCTTTCGGCAAACAGAAAAAAATAAGTCCTCTTGATTATCTACCACCACGACTCTGACCCTACTGGATCCAGTCTGTTGCCCACTGCCATGACCTCTGGTGATTACGCCACAGGAAAAATCTGGGCCAAATCACATGCCTCATTCCCTGGGCATAATCCAAACACAAAAAATGAAGAAAAGATTACACTGTCTAAACAACTACCGTGTGGCGCTTCGCTGTCCTATGGACATGTGGGGAGGCACGGAGCTCCTGACAGGGAGACCGTAGGGCTGAGTGGGTCTCCGTGGAAGAAGGCAGCTGATACAAATGTAAAACGGACTGCTGCCAAGGACAGGTAGGCGGTTGGCAGGAGCTCCAAGTGCTTCCGAGTAGCGAAAGCTCTCCATCGTTTAGGTATTACCAGATATTCTCTTTGGAGGAGTAAGCAGGAAGTCCTTCACATCCTATTAGAATCCAGCTTGTCTATCACTCATTTACAGTCTCTAAGTTCAGAGAAGACCGTGAGGATAAAGGGGAGCAAACTAGGGAGGAAGGTCACTGATACTTACCAATATATTTATAAGCTTTTCCCAACTTAACCAAATGTGTCAAGGATTGCTCCACTATGCTTGCGGTCCACTGGTTGATGTTGTTCTGGTTATAATCTTCACCACCCAAGACCCCATCTATACACTAAAAGGGCAGAGGACAGTTAAAGACCTGTATAAAGCACAGTAAAAATGTATTCAAAACAAAAAAAAATTAACCCAAAAAGCATCTTAGAAAATAGGCTTCTGGTAAATACTTATTATGCCCTGTCTCTAGCTGTTTTAGAATTTTCAGAGTGTTCCTGCATGAGTCATCTCAGTCTACGAGATACTATGGGCCATATAAAGATCAACAGGACATGGCCTCTGTTGTAAAGAACTAGCAGAGAAGCTAATAAAAGAAATCTGTAACACAAGAAAGACTAATGGAGGATGATAAGCTATGTCATAAAAGGATTATGGAGGGGAGTGGAGATTAAGAAAGGGTGATTATTAATTGGTTGGTTGAAGGTTGGCTTTGAAACAGCTGGGATTTGAAGAGGCTTCAGATTCTAGAAATAAAGCAGGTGTCCAATTTAAAAAGCAAATTCTCATGTAAAAATTACAATTTTTGTTTATATTATGTAATTACTCAGCCATAAAGCTACCACCTACTGCCACTAAAAGTAAATGAACAAACACCATTTTTCAGGGGTCCCAGCACAAGACCGTTGAATAATTTTCCAGTGCTCACTCACATCCACCTCTGATGTGTGGTTAAGGCCACTGGTTTAGTGTCACAAGCTTAGGTGTAAGGTCACTTCTGCCACCTACTCACTGTGACCTTTTGCAAGTGACTTCACCTTTCAGAGCCCCTATTTTTCTAATCCTTAGAGATAAGATCCTCATCAGGTTGTTGTAAGGATGGAGTGAGATGAATGTCAAGTGTTCAAGTCCAGTGACTGAGACAGAGTAAGCCCATATGCAACCTTACAGATCACCATCGTCATCCTTATCGTTGCTGCTGTTCTATTCCTTCTGGCGTTATTGAGATGTAACTGACCTACAACAGTGTGTAAGTTCAAGGTGTACAACGTGATGATCTGATACACAGATACACTGGGAAATGATCACAATAAGGTTAGTTATGTAACCTATTCATCCCTCCACGCAGTTATCCCTTTGTGTCTTTGTGGTGGAAACATTTAAAATCTACTCTCAGCAGGTTTGGAGCATACAATGCTGTGTTGTTAATTAGAGCCATCCTGCTATACTACAGAGTTCAAACACATGAGTCTGAACTTAAAAAGTATGGCAGGATCCTCAGGGGCCTGTCTAGCTTTCTCAGACCTCGGCTTGATCCTAGCTGTATAAGGCCAGCCCTGGGTGAGTTCTGGGTGAGTAGGTGCCCTAGAACATTCAGACAGGTGAGGTACTGTCTTAGGATGGACTGAGGAGGTGCTCAGTGGGCAGGGCCTGCTAGGACACAGCCTTAGCCACCATACCTACAACACAAGGTTGCCTTCTGGGCCAGCTCAATTTTCCCCTGGGATTTGGCACAGTGAAAAATGACTCAGGACTATTAAAGTGTTCATAAATACCTTACCCACCGTGTAGTCTGTATGGGGTACCACTACAGTAATTCAAGTTTCTCTGCCAGAATTGCTTCCCAAATAGAACTTCTAGTCTATTTGCCTGCTAGGAGGACCAGATTTCATGTTTCAAATACTTAAGGTTTTGATTTAGCATCATATCCATGTCTATAAGATAGTAAGTGATTATTTTTCCAATTAAATTGGGCTACAAAAGCATATTTCTAGCATCTTTTGACATATATTTTACATATAGTTTACCTATATAAAAGCGTGCGTGTTTGAGCCACACACACACACACACATTTATAGCATTAACATTTAAACATTTGGCCTACCAGAATAAAACTTCTTGTATTCAAAATCCAGAACATCAGTTTTACAAAAGAGCAAACCAGTTTTCTAGACTAATACTCCAATATCACTTTCAGAGTAAGCTCCAGGATGCCTGAGATCATACAACAAAACAGCTTTCTAAGGCCCTCTCTATGAAGCACCCCCCTAAAAACCGAGTAAATATTAAAAATCTTGTTTGAATAGTAAGGTTTCTAACTTTGTACTGGAAGTCAAAACAGAACTTTTTAAAGTTTCCATCAATGCAGCAAGCTTCAAGACGAACGAGATGTGTAACTCACCTCTTTAACAATATTGTGCGCTTCATCAGCGTTGAAGCCAACCTAAGGGAGGAAACAAAAGATACAGCTGCTTTCAACACAGACTTCCTTTTATTTCTAGCTGTGATGACATGCAGAATACCCTAGGCTGGCCTGGGCAGGTCTTAGTGACAGCAGACCGTAGTGGTAAGGGGAGTCAGTTCTACCCAGGCTGCTAATCCCACCGAGAATACTTCTTTTTTTTTTTTTTTAAGATTTTATTTATTTGACAGAGAGATCACAAGTAGGCAGAGAGGCAGGCAGAGAGAGGGGGAAGCAGGCTCCTTGCTGAGCAGAGAGCCCAATGTGGGGCTCAATCCCCGGACTCTGAGATCATGACCCGAGCCAAAGGCAGAGGCTTAACCCACTGAGCCACCCAGGTGCCCCCCACCGAGAATATTTCTAAAGTTGTGGGATGCTTTCCCTGCCAACCTCCCTTGAGATTTGATTCATGAGGGCTGAGGCACAGCCTTGGCAATCACATTTTTTTTAAAGGTTCTTTACTGGTGATTTTGATGAATATCCTAGATTAAGATCTTTGTATTGTAAAGCTCAGGAAATAGCAGGAAGAGGATATAAAGAAAGAGGTACACACATACATCAGTATATAGGAAAAGACCACAGCAAGTAAGAATGAGGTGGTTCATGAGAAGAGACTGATTAATAGACTGTTTTCAATTTTGTTTTTTAACTTACACGGGACAAAAATGTGGCTTCTCTGAGTTAAAGGTTATGAAAATGCTTGATCTAAATTAATGTCACTTTACTACTGTAACAAGCCTGGCAACTTAGCCTTTGCTGTGGAGTGGCCTGACAGAATTCTGAGTTAAAAGCAACTATTAATGACATCCAAGTGTCCTAGAGTAGGGAACCAGGCTATGTGACTAAGATTGCAGTCTACACTCAAACTCTTTAGGTAATATGTGATTTGTTTCCATGGAGACGTTTTAGGTGCTTTATGACATCACCATTTTTGTAAATCTCACTGTGCAACTTAAAATTAGTTAAAAAAGAAAACCAATCCTGGAAAAGTATCATTTTGAGGATAGATTTAAATTATTTTCAACTCACTTAATTACACCAGAGAATTCCCCAACAACAAAGGAATAAAATCCTAAACAATTAGGGTTGCGGAAACGGCTCTCACATTTTGACCCTCTCAAAATTATCATTTTACCTTAAAATAAGGTCATTATCTATTTGCAAAAGTGGCCTACGAATTAAATGATGTCCATTTCACTTCGATTTGGAAGGGCACCAAATAATCAGGTAGTACCAGGTGGCTATGGTAACACATGTAATTTTATTTCTTTTAAAATATATTTAGAAAGTACTGCCGTACACAACTCTTAGGAGTCAGGAGACTAGCACTTGTTGGGGGATATGTCTGTCTGAGAGTGAAACTGCTTGTGCCTCACTTTCTAAAATAAGAATACTTTCCCACCAATGTACAAGTATGTCTGCTACCTGCATCACAGAAGTAATGAATTCAAGTGTGGCTGTAGCTTCAGCAGAATCCCACCTACAGTCGGATGGACCGAAAGCCCTTTACAGGGCTCTAATAACACACCTTTTTCTGTGGCACCTCCTCCAGGTGCCTACTTTTTCACTGCATCATTCACCTGTGGCTGAGCAGAAAAATGTCTTTGTCTATTCTGCCCTTCAGGCCTGTCAGAGGTTATGCTGGGATCCAAAAGGCCTTATCCTCCTAAAGGTTAAGTGAAGCCAGAGTTGTAGGTGTGTAGTCAGAGGCCTGGGTTCAAATGGAGCATCTGTCATCCCGGCCAGTTTTAACTTTGGGCAGTTCACTTAGTCGCCATGGAAGTCAGAGTCCCCATCAGTAACAGGAAGATAACAACTGACATCATGGGGTTCTGGTGAGGTGCCGGGAAGCCTGAGTCAGTAAGCAAGGGCTCCTAATCCATGAACCACCTCCTTCCAGCCCACCCAGGCCACAGTGCCACCGAGCGGCTCTGCCATCGGGGCCTCGCTCGCTCGGCTGCCGCACCTGCTTGGGGTACGCCAAGCGGCGGAGGAAGCCGCCGGGCAGACAGGCTTCTAAGGCCAGTCTCAGACGGGCGGCGCCCGACACCCCATCCCCACCCGACGCACCCAGAGTCCGGCCTTCCACCCCTCGGCCCCGATTCCCCGCCCGGCCCGCGTTCTCCCAGTCGCTCCTGCCACCCGGACTCTCAGCCCACCCTCAGGGTCCCGAGGTCAGGGGCTAGGGCCGGGCCGGGGCCAGGCCGGGCGGGGCGGGTCCGGGCCAGGAGGGGAGGGGAAGACCCGGGCCCGGAGGGAGCCGCACCCCTACTCCCGGGGCCTTCTGGGCGCCGGGAGACCACCCGGCCGAGACACCTCGCCGAGGCGGGCAGGGGCGGGGGTCGCTCGCGGGCGGCCGAGGGGCGGTACCTCGTCGCAGTGGCGGTGGTAGTCCTCCATGGTGGCGCCGACTCTCCCGGGGGGCGGAGCGGCGGGCGGGCCGAACTCCACCGCAGCACTATGGCCTCCAGGGTGGCCCCGCCTCCATTTATGTATGGAGGCGGTCCCCACGAAGGCCCCGCCTTTGTGTCGTAAGGGAGCCACCTTGTCGGTAGTGCGGGAGGGTTCTGCGCGACAGTAGGCGTCCACCCTTTGCTTTCGACCTTTGTGGGTGCTGGGCTGGTAGGTAAAGCGCTGAGGACTGTGACCGCGTGGGTCTGATGGGGTGACCTAGTGTTAGTCTGGACTCCGCAGTGTCGGTTGAGTGCCCACTGCTGTGTTTATGTATACGTATTATTTCGTCATCATCTAGCCAATAAACGCAGTTAATGTAACAGTGAACAAGCTACTGTGATTTCTTCACTCACTAGCTATATTACTTGGGTGAACTGACCTCCCACAGCCTCATATGAAAACTTAATGTTATACCTATTTCACGGTTGATTGTAAGACTCAAATGCAATGTTATATACATAACTCTTAAAAGTAAACGCTCCTACACTGGTGCTCCTCAATGACTACATAAAAGGAAATAATTTATTTATAGGAAACGAGGTGCAAATATCCTAAATTATAAAATTTAGCAGGACAATGATTACATTTATCTAAAGATAGTATACTAAGTTCCAGATGACTCTCATGATTTCCTCACAGGTTTCCTGCTGGTACTGTATCATCCCATTTTTTAACATGACACTGAGTTATAGAGAGTTGAAGCCATTGGTGGAAGTTCACCTATCCAGTGAATAATAGAAGAAGGATTTAAACTCAAAGAGTCTGATAGCAGCACCCAAGATCTTAACCTAAATTAGTTTCCTATTGCTGCTACAACCAATTACCGTAAATTTAGTGGCTCTAAGTGGCACAAACTTATTATTATTTTTTAAAGATTTTATTTACTTATTTGACAGAGAGAGAGAGAGGGAGAGATCACAAGTAGGCAGAGAGGCAGGCAGAGAGAG
>RCUC01016210.1:0-36815 GCA_003697995.1 Taxidea taxus jeffersonii
GGGGGATGGACATTGGGGAGGGTATGTGCTATGGTGAGTGCTGTGAAGTGTGTAAGCCTGATGATTCACAGACATGTACTCCTGGGGCAAATAATACATTTTATGTTAATGGAAAAAACACATGTAGTATAAGAGGTTATAGAATCCTCAAAAATTGCGGCAGGAAGGGACTCTGTCAGTAAGCCCCTCTGACAGCTCTGCTGTTTGACCATTTTCTTTATTAAAACATTTTCCTGATATTCTGATCACATCAAGATTGTATTGCTTTTGGCCAAAAGCCATTTTAATACTCAGAGTGAAGTGGTTATGATGTCAGTTTTAAAATAAATTGGGAGGATTAAAATAAACCAAATGAGAATGAGCTTCTAAGAGTAAGAACAGGTCATATTTTAAGATTGTGTTCATAAAAGAAGTCATCCAATTTATGCATCTCTAGTCATTTTAACTGCAACATTTAAACCAGCTTTTACTTGGATTTCTGATATCATCATTGCAAAATAAAAAATGCTATAGCTTGTGCCTGCATTCATCTTATGTAGTACTTCCTTGATTTTTTTATATTATTTTATAGTTAAAAAGCACTGCTAAAAATTTCTTGAATGAGACTAAATTCATAGAGACAAAGAAAAGAGTAAATATGGAAGATTTCCTCTTTCTTTTTTTTAAGATTTTTAAATTTATTTTTGTGGGGCGCGGCAAGAGGCTGAGGGAGAGGTAGAGCATTCTCAAGGAGACTCCCTACTGAATGTGGAGTCCAATGCAGGGCCCAATCCCAGGACCCTGAGATCATGACCTGAGCCAAAATTAAGAGTTGGACACTTAACTGACTGAGCCACTCACATGCCCTGGAAGGTGTTTTCATAGAGGCAGAATTGCTGGGGTGAGAGTATCTATCTGTAAAACTGGGTAGTGGATTCATAGAAGTTTGCCTGAGATTGGAAAAGTAGAATAAAGTGAGGATTAACACAAATTGGAAAGTTTATGTTCCAAGCAGCCAGTCTGTGGGACCCTACTTTTTAAATATATATATCTTTTTAATCAACAGTTTTAATAGTTTTATTGAGGTTTAATTGACATGCAACTAAATACACATTTAAATATTTGATTTAAGTTTTGACATATGTACATATATATGTACTATGAAATCATGACCACAATGAAGAGAGTGAACACATTCATTACCCTCAAAAGTTTCCCTCATTCCTCTGTAAGTCTTCTTTTCCATACCTCTCCATAGCCCCATTCCCCAGACAAACATTGATCTGCTTTCTGTCACTATTGAATAGTTTGCATTTTATGTAAATAGAATCATTGCAGCATGTACTCATTTTGTCTAGCTTTCTTCACTCAGCATAATTATCTTGAGTTTCACCCAAGCTGTGGCATGTATTAATAGTTATTTTTATTGCTGAGTACTATTCCATTTTATGTATGTAGCACAGTTTGTTTATTCATTCATTTGTTGATGGATATTTGGATTGCCAATTTCCAGTTTTTTATTACAAATAAAGTTACATTTAACATTTTTTACAAGTCTTGAGTCAACAGATCTTTTAGTTACTTGGGTAAATACCTACAAATAGTATGCTTAGGAGTCATATGCCTAGTAGTATGGTAGGTGTATGTTTGTTTAACTTTTTTTTTAAAGATTTTATTTATTTATTTGATAGACAGAGATCACAAGTAGGCAGAGAGGCAGAGAGAGAGAGGAGGAAGCAGGCTGTCCGTAGAGCAGAGAGCCTGATGCCGGGCTCCATCCCAGGACCCTGGGATCATGACCCGAGCTGAAGGCAGCGGCTTTAACCCACTGAGCCACCCAGGCGCCTCGTTTGTTTAACTTTTAAAGAAACTGATGAAATATTTTCCAAAGCAGTTGTACCATTCAACATTCAACATTCAACATGAGTGTCCCACTTGTTCTACATCCTTGTCAACACTTGTAATTGGTCTTTGAACGTTAGCCATTCTAGTGAGTGGGCATTTACATTTTATTGGGGTTCTAATTTGCATTTAATTAATGACTGATGATATTTAGCATCTTCTCCTGTGCTTATTTGCATCAACATATATTCTTTGATGAAGTATTTTTTTCGAATCTTTTACTCATTTTATTCATTGGGTTGTTTGTCTTATTTTGAACTGTAAGAGTATATAAGTCCATTCTCAGATATACAGTTTGCAAATATTTCCTCTAGTTCCGTATCTTGTTTTTTCCTCCTCTTAACAGCCTTTCAATGAATAAAAGTTTTTAATTTTGATAGAGTTCAATTCATCTAAGTTTTCTTTTATGGATCATGCTTTTTTGTACCCTATCAAATAATTTTTTAACTAATCTAAGCTCTCAATAATTTTATCCTGTATTTTTTCTAGACGTTTTGTAATTTAGGTTCTACACTATGACTCACTTTGACTCACTTTGACTTATTTCTTTATAGATGCAATGTATGGGTCAAAGTTCTTTTTTTTTTTTTGGCACATAGTTATCCAATTGTCCAACACTATCTTTTGTTGTAAAGGTCATACTTTCTTCACTGAATTGCATGCATTTGCATCTTTGTCAGAAATCAATTGGCTATAATATGTGGGTCTATTTCTGTACTACCTGTTCTGCTCCACTTGTCTATCTATATGCCAATACCACATTTCTTTGATTACTATGGCTTTATAATACTATCTCTTAAAATCAACTAAATTCTACAGCTTTGTTGTTTCCAAAATGAGTTTGGCTGTTCTGGGACATTTGCACTTCCACAGGAACTTTAAAATTAGCTTGTCAATTTCCATACAAATGTCTGCTAGAATTATGATTGAGATTGCATTACATTTATAGGTCAACTTGGGGATAAGCAACATTCAATAATATTGAATCCTTTATCCTGTGAACACATTTTTAAGGTATTCTTTAATTTATCTCAATAATATTTATTAGTTTTCATTGCACAGGCCCTGTGTAGTTCATATTTTTATGACTTTGTAACTGAAACTTTTTTTTCAATTTCCAATTGTTTTTCGCTAATATACAGAAATTCAGTTGGTTTTTGTATATTGATCTGGTATTCTTCAATCTTGCCCAACTCACTTACTTGTTCTAATATTCTTTGTATAAGTCATAGAATTTGCTACATAGATGAGCATGTCATCTCCAAAGGACAGTTTTGATCATTCTTCCTTTCTAATATGGCCTATTATTGTTTTTATCTTGTTTTGTTTCATTTATTACATTGGCTAGACTCTTCAGTACAACACTGAATAGAGATTGTGAGAGCTGACATCTTTGTCTTGTTCTTCATCTTAAGGGAAAGCATTCAGTCTCTCACCTTAAGTATGATGTTGGGTGTGGGTTTTGCATGAATGTTTCTTATCAAGTTGTAACAAGCTATTTTTAATTTTAAAAGAAATACAGTGGAATACTCCTGACACTGTGGTGGATTAGTATTTTGAAATACTTTCTTGCTCCACAAACAAAAATCTGGATAAATTATAGCAAATTTCCATACAAATGTAAAACTGACCTTGCAAGAAAATAAAGAAAGCCAATCACCAGGAGCTATAACCAGAGCAGCAAGGGAAGATAGAAGGCAGAATGAGGCCTGGGGTCATTTTCCAATTCCAGAAACATTATATCCTTGGATTTTAACAGCTGACAGCCTCTCTGGCTGAGCCACCTCAGCCTCCCTCAGAAGCTCTCTTCTTCTACCTGCTTTTATTTTTTTTAAAGATTGTATTTATTTATTTGTCAGAGAGAGAGAGAGAGCCAGCACAGGTAGACAGAGCGGCAGGCAGAGGCAGAGGGAGAAGCAGGCTCCCCGCCAAGCAAGGAGCCCGATGTGGGACCCGATCCCAGGACGCTGGGATCATGACCTGAGCCGAAGGCAGAGGCTTTAACCCACTGAGCCACCCAGGCCTCCCTTCTACCTGCTCTTAAACATTAGTGTTTTTCAGGCCCCTCTCCTAGGATCTCTTATTTTCTCACTCCCTAGTTGACATCATGTATTACAATCTCAAGTATCACCTCAATGCTAATGACATGAAAATCTTCATCTACCATGTTCTTTCCTGAACTTTCCTATCCAACTTCCTAAAGAATATGATCTTGACTCTGATGTACTACATATCTTTTAAACTCATATCAAAATTTCATCTTTTCTCTGCCTGTGTCTGTTCCTGTTTCTACCTGTTATTGACACCATAATTTTTGAGTATTCCATGACTCTTTTTAACTCTCTCACCCTTCCATATCTGATTATTTTTAGCTCAACCTTCCAAGTATCTCTTGAGCCAAATTCTTCATTTCAATACTCATTGCTATTATCTTTGTTCAAGTCACAATTTTTCACCTGAACTACTATAATATCCTCCTACCCAGTTCTCTGCAGCCAGTCCATCTCTCATTAGTCTATATATCTTCCATAGTGCCACCAGACTCATGACTTACAAATTGATATCACTTTCCACTGCAAACATAATAAAGTTTAATCCCCTAAAGCCCTTTTATAGTGTGGTGAGTTATCTGGGCTCTCATTACCTCTCAAGCCTTATCTCTCCATTCTATTCTCTACTCGCTGGTCATCTTGAATGCCATGCCACTCACTAAACTCTTTATATTCTGTCCTGCTTTTGTGCTTTTACATATGCGCTCTCCCCACTCACCTCTGTCTTGTTTCACCTGGCTAACCAAATTCTATACATTTTTCAGGATTCAGGTTAAATATTACCTTCAAGAAACATTCCTGGCACTGTTTACCTAGTTTGATTCTTTTCCTAGATAACTCTGGCAATTATTTTACCATATTGCAATAGATTCCCTATTTACTTCCTTTCTTGCCTATAAGCTTTGTTAGAGCACAGTCCCTAACACAAGAGTAATCAAAAATGAAACACCTTATTAATTAATAAAAGTTGGCTAATTGACTTTTTTGGTTTTTTTTTAATTTAAATTTTAGGTAGTTAACATACAGTGCAATATTGGCTTCTGGACTACAATTAAGTGATTCATCACTTACATACAACACCCTGTGCTCATCATAACAGGTGCCCTCCTTAATACACATCACCCATTTAGCCCATCCCCCACTCATCTCCCTCCTCAGACCCTCCATTTATTCTCTATCTTTAAGAATCTTTTATGGCTTGTTTCCCCTCACTTTTTTATGTTCTCCCTTCCCAAATGTTCATCTGTTTTCCATCCACGTCTTTGCAAATATCAAGATATCATGCTTTTTGGTGGCTGAGTATATATACCACGTCTTCTTTACCCATTCATCAGTCAGTGGATATATGCGCTCTCTCCATAGTTTGGCTATTGTTTATAATGCTGCTATAAACATTGGGGTGCATGTATCTCTTGATTCTGTATTTTATTTTCTTGGGGGAGCACTGGGACCCATGATCACCAGCTCTCCAGGTACCAAAAAATTACGTTTCTGAAATCTCTTGATGTCAGTTCTGCAAGAAGAGCAATGGAGCTGCCCTACATGTGCCACTCACAACAGAAGTCCTTTTTTAGTACTTGGCCATTTTAAAGATATAAATACTGATAAATACTGTGTTGCAAATATCTTCTCTCATTCTGTAGGCTGCCTTTTAGTTTTGATGATTGTTTTCTTCAGTGTGCAGAAGTTTCTTTTTTTTTATTTTGATGAAGTCCCAATAGTTTATTTTTGCTTTTGTTTCCCTTGCCTCAGGAGATATATCTAGTAAGAAGTTGCTGGGGTTGATGTCAAAGAGATTACTGCCTCTGTTCTCCTCTAGGATTTTAATGGCTTCTGGTCTCACATTTAGTTCTTTCACCCATTTCGAACTTATTTTAGTGCGTGGTGTGAGAAAATGGTCCAGTTTCACTCTTTTGCATGTTGCTGTCCAGTATTCCCAACACATTTTTTTGAAGAGACTGTCCTTTTCCCACTGGATATTCTTCCCTGCTTCATTGAAGATTAGCTGACCATATAGTTGTGGGTCCGTTTCTGGGCTTCCTATTCTGTTCCATTGACGGATGTGTCTATTTTTATACCAGTACCATACTGTTTTGATCACTACAGCTTTGTAATATAAATTAACGTCTGGAATTTTGATGCCTCCACCTTTGCTTTTCTCTTTCAAGTTTGTTTTGGCTATCTGGGGTCTTTTGTGTTTCCATACATATTTTACAATGTTTTGTTCTAGCTCTGTGAAAAATGCTGGCAGCATTGTGATAGAGATTCCCTTAAATGTGCAGATTCCTTTGGGTAATATAGATATTTTAATGACTCTTTTTTCTTCCGATCTGTCAGCATGGAATGTTTTTCCATTTCTTTGTGTCATCTTCAATTTCTTTCATACGTGTTCTACAGTTTTTAGAATACAGATCTCTTACCTCTTTGGTTAAGTTTATTCCTAGATATCTTATGGCTTTTTGTGCAATTGTAAATGGGATGGATTCCTTGATTTCTCTATTGCTTCGTTATTGGAGTATGGAAATGAAACAGATTTCTCTACATTGATTTTGTATCCTGTGAGGTTACTGATAAAGAGGTAGTGTCCAAAATACACAAAGATCTTAAAAAACTCAATATCCCTCCAAAATAATCCAGTTTAAAAATGGGTTGAAGACACGAATAGACATTTTTCCAAAGAAGACATACAAACGGCCAAGAGGCACATGGAAAAATGCTCAGCATCACTCATCATCAGAGAAAACCGAAAGACTACTACAGGGAGATATCACCTCACACCCGTCAAAATGACTAAATCATCAGGAAAATACAAATCAAAACTACAATGAGATATCACCTCACTCCTTTCAAAATGACTAAAATTAACAAAAAGAAACAACAGGTGTTGGCAAGAATGTGGTGAAAGGGGAATCCTCCTACACTGGTGAGAATGCAAACTGGTGGGAATGTAAACTGGTACAGCTCCTCTGGGAAACAGTATGGAAGTGTCTCAAAAAATTAAAAATAGTAGTACCTTATGATCTAGCGATTGTACTATTAGATATTCACCCAGAACATCCAGAAATGTTAATTCAAAGAGATACATGCATACACCCCAATATTTATAACAGCTTTATCAGCAATAACCAAATTATATAGAGCCCAGATGTCCATCAACTAATAACTCTGAGGATCAGATAAGGGGGTCATTGCAAGAGCTTTGAGAAAGAGCAGGTTAAGCCCTGGGTGTTGTATGGAAGTATTGAATCACCATATTGTACACCTGAAATAAATATTGCACTGTATGTTAACTAACTGGAATTTAAATAAAAACTTAATAAATAAATAAATGATTTTTTAAAAAAGAAATCTGTGGTGAGACACAAATAAAATAGTATTCATTCAACAATACTTTGCTAAGCATTAGTGCTTCTTTAGGGCCTGGAAAAGTAGAGATGAATAAGGTACAAACTTTGCCCTCAAAAATTTAGAGTCCAGTAGGAAATAAGATGAAAAATGGTTCTCAGGCAAGGACAAACCTAGACTCAGTAAGAGAAGAACATAGCGCTTAACAAGTATTAATAATTCTTAAATGGAGCAAAGGAGAATAGAATACTGTTGGACTGAGTTTTCTCCAACCTTCAATCCACTCTTCTTCTAAAAATATTTATTGATGACACATATTTGGAAAGAAGAATGTCTGCTAAAAGCAATCACTACCAGGAAACTAAAAGCCATTTGAAATAGAATGTATTAACTTCTCTGGGATTCATTACCAAAGAGTCAAGGGTTGAAGTAGGGAAGGCTGGAGACAAAGAGAAGGAGAAAGACAAGAAAGAGAGAATGAAAGAGATATTCAGTAAATGTCAGCAGAATCTGTTATTTTATATCATTTGGTCCCCAAAACACAAGTTCTTGACCTGATTCTTGTACTTTCCTGATGGTTGTGATGACCAGGTCCAAATTAGAGAACAACTAGGGAAGCTAGATTCACTTTCATTTTCTGGGAAGAGCATAGTTTGAAGGATGTTATTCTTTCACTTAAGTATAAATGCTTGCTCCAAGTTTAATAGTGCTTAACCTGCCACAGAGGATCATAGAGGAAGGGTGGGAAAACCAAATGGGAAGAAATCAGAGAGGGAGACACTGATTGACTCCAGGAAACAAACTGAGGGTTAATCAGTGTCTCCCTGATCCCTGGGGGATGGGGTAACGGGTGATGGGCATTAAGGAGGGCACATGATGTGATGAGCACTGGATGTTACACACAACTAATGAATCATTGAACACTCTATCAAAAACTAATGATGTACTACTATATGTTGGCTAAGTGAATTTAAGTTTAAAGAAATAAAAAAATAAGTCGTGCTTAACCTCCACTTTCTCAAAACTCTTACAATGACCCCCAACTCTGATCCTCTGTTTGGTTCTATTTACATTCAAATTATATTTTGAAACAAAAGTTGTTTCTCACAAAAATTTATATTTCTTTCTATTTCTATTACCCAACTTCTTAACCTTGTTAATTCAATTTTGGTAAACTCAAAATTGTATTTTTTAATCTTTCTTGTGAAGAATTAATTCACTGAAAACCAAGACTCACTTTTTTTAAAGACTTTATTCATTTATTTGACAGAAAGAGAAAGAGAGCCCACAAGCAGGGGGAGCGACAGGCAGAAGGAGGGAGAGAAGCAGGCTCCTCACCAAGCAGGGAGCCCAATGCAGGGCTCGATCCCAGGACTCTGGGATCATGACGTGAGCTGAAGGCAGACACTTCACCCACTGAACCACCCAGGCGCTCCCCCGAGAGCCATTTTGACATCGGTATGATGGCTGAACTTCTGCCTAATGTAAAATATAAAAGTACCGTACTTGAAAAAAACACTGTATTTGCTTCTTTTTTCTATAAAACATGACTAAAATCATAGCAGATATATGTAAAACATGAATAAACTACAAGTCACATTGAGAATTTCACAATATCTGAAGCACGAGGGTAACTCTCTGTACTCAAGAGTGGGACTCACCAGTAGGTTTCTTGTTTTCTAACTGTAATCCAGCCTGCTGGCATCAGGAGGTCTGATTTAAAAGGGAGGATGGAAGTCCAATGCACTACTCCAATGTTCATAGCAGTAATGTCCACAATAGCCAAACTGTGGAAGGAGCTGAGATGCCCTTCAACAGATGAATAGATAAAAAGATATTATTCAGCCATCAGAAAGGATGAATATCCAACATTTGCAGTGACATGGATGGAACTGGAGGGGATTATATTAAGTGAAGTAAGCCAAGCAGAGAAAGACAATTATCATATGGCTTCACTCATATGTGGACCATAAGCAATAGCATGGAGGACCACAGGGGAAGGGAGGGAAAACCAAAGGAGGAGAAATCAGAGAGGAAAATGAACCATGAGAGCTATGGACTCTGGGAAACAATCTGGGTTTCAGAGGGGAGACAGTGGGGTAGCTGAGTGATGGGCATTATGGAGGGCATGTGTTATAATGAGCACTGGGTGTTATATGCAAATAATAAATCACTGAACACTATATTAAATACTAATGATGTACTGTATGCTAACTAACATAACATAATAAAGAAAAGAAATTTAGTAAAATTGGTATCTTAGCTTGCGCCCCCCCCCCAAAAAAAATAAAAGGTAGGCTGGAAATAGCAGAGGCCAGACAGCTTCTATCTTGAATCAACATCCAATTTATTTGTCGATGTTGGTTGCTTGAAAGCTCTGACTTTCTGGTTTCTGCCTCTTACCTACCAACCAGCTTGGACTTCCATTACCTGCTTGCTGCTCCTTATATTTCTTAACTCCTTGATACTTGATTTGTGGCTTGGCTAGAAGCCAAGCCATAGTTTTCTGCATAGTTAGGTTCCCAATACTAGGACCTTCCAGGTACCTCTGTTGCATGCTGACCATACTTTGCCATGACACTCTTTCTAGGCCCAGGCAGGAAATAAAATAACTGACTGCCAGAATGTGACTTGTAGTGAATGCCCTTGTGGGTTAAGGCAGACTCCTTCGTGAGCAATTTTCCTCTACCATGCCATTCTCTGACTAGCTTGCCTGTCATTGCCATCTCCATTTCTATGGCTATCCAAATATCTTTCTGCTCCAATAGAATTAAGCTTTAAGTCTTATGACTCCCATCTAAATTATTTACTCCTTTTCCTTTACTATCCCTTGAATCTTCTGAGAGGGAGATTCATTCCATATGGCTGAGATGACCTACAAACTCTGCATCAGTTTAGTGATTAAGAGCCTGGGTTTGAATCCCAGCTCTACCTTTCATTAGCTGGAGTGAATTAGCACAAGTTACTTAATTTATCGAATCTCTAGTTCCTCATATAGAAAATAAGGATACTTGTTTATACCATATATATAGCACATGGAAAATAATGTGTGCTCAATAATGATTAGGTATCATCAATAATATTAGCCTAGCATTATTACTTATTCTTCATACACCAACTGGAATGAATTGACCACATTCTTCTATGCCAGGCTAGGAGTCAATTAGACTATGAGGAATGAACCTGCATAAATTGCCATACCATAGAATTAGAGGAGCTTAACTGACACTAGTTATGTTACATTAGGGGTAGGGGATGGGCATAGGGGGAGTTTCCCTGGAAGGGCCTTTGCTAGTAACTATAGAGGTTAGTAACTCTGAAGCCAAATAAGTAGAAGCAAAGCCTCTCAGAGGTTGAGAAATGGTCTTCCAAGGAACCAGGTTATTATGATGATTTTTTTTCTCAGTGGAGAGCCCCAGAGCCTTAGTGTGTCATGTAGTAAATAGGACGAAAGCCTCCATGGAAACACATGTCCACTATGAGGTCAAATACTTGAGAAATTATCTATATTGGCCTTGAGTATCCCTAAGGATCCAGACAGTTCTTTAAATGGCCAGTTTATAGGACAGGCATCATTTTATGGCACAATTACTCTTGGTGGCTATGGGTAAGATTGTTTAGAGGCCTTCACTTCTGGATCTGCCACACTGTCAAAATTTGAAGTGTTCTTTCCAAAGATACAATCCCTTGTTTCCCTACATCCCCTTGGTTCTTAGGACTCTTGGACACTGTCATTCTTTAGAGTAGAGTCCTACTCTCTATGCATTATCTCCACTTCCAAATGACTCACTTTCAAAATAAGGCTGCATAAGAACATGCTACTTATCTGAAGGATCAGTCTTCTATATATGTTATTCATGCCATTCAATGGCCACAGGGTCAAATGTTTGTGAAGTGAGATGAATGACAGAATAAAATAACCAAAACATTTCTACAGATCATTGTGGCAGCTATAGAGGTGCACCATTCAAGTCTCCCTTCAAGCAAGAACTTGCAGTTCAGCTGAGAAGAGTGAAGTTATCTGACAGCCTCCAGCTATTAGTACATTCATGATCCATCTCACTTTTTGAAAGGAGACCACACACTTCCTGGGTAAGCCCTACTAATAGCTAACAAGGCCCTGGCCACTTGTGTCCAACAAAGAATTCCTCTAATGGGAAATCTTTGCTCCAGAGCTCTCTGTTAGATTGGCTAAAACTATGTCAGATGTACATTGAAATCTAAGGATCTTCCAGCCCAGTCATGCTTCATGCCTCTTTTATTTTTCACAGATGTTCCCCCTCCTGCACTCCCACATCTCCAATCCAACATCCACTTCCTAGAAGACTCAAATGACTCAATCATGTACTTGTAACATAAGCAACTTCACAGGGAACTGATGTATTTATTCATTTTACCCCTACCCTCACCCCCTACACCCTCTCAAATGTCATTAGCCAGGGTATTGCACAAAGAAAAATAATGAAAAACTGAAAAAAAATTCTTCCATATTGATTACCACACTGCACCAATTTACTGTAAGAAATGGGCAAGTGCTTTCTCTCATCCCTAAATTATTCAAACATTTTTGATAGGCCAGATGGTTCACAAAGTAAAACCTCCATGGAATCTAAAATCAGGTCTGGGTGCACAAAGGCAATAAATGGAACACAGTATTCTTCCTGAGACCAGACTCTTTGCATACAGCACTATACTGTTTTTGCTGCATAATTCCCTAGCCTTTCCCAGCAAAATCTCAAGGGACGTAATGAACAAGCTTCTCATTGTCAGGACAATATCTTGGTCTTTTCTATTACACTAGGTGAACATGACTAGCCAGCTAAAAGGACTACAATTTCTCTAGAATGACCAGATAGTTGTGAAACCAGGAACACAAAAATGTGAAAATGTTTAATTGATTCAGAAAAGTGAGATCTCTGGATCAAATCATCTTGTCTGATAGGGTGTTGAGGACTTCCCAAATGGTATCCTCAATTACAAATGAAACTCTCCTACACATATGAAAAGCTGAGAAATTCATTGTCCTCCCTGGTTTTTTTCCTTTATATTGTCCATCCCCCCCAATCTTATTCAAAAAAAAATTTAAATGCTGCCAGTTCAAAAAAAAAAAAAAAGAGGAACTTCTAAGTCTAAATGAACTTGAAATCTCAAGACTTCTATAGCCAACATAAAGTGACCATGACAAGATAAGGTACTGAAACATTAACCTGTGCATTTTCCTTTTCTGTGCTTTGTTAAATTTTCCCCAAGACCCTCTCCCTCCCAGCCAAGATGCTAGACATGAGTCACCTATGGCTTTAGGGAAAGCTGTCAGAGTGTAACCAGAGAAAAAAAGGTGTCTAAATCTTGACTGTTGAGTTTCTCAAAAGCCAGAGGTTCAGGTGTAAGACAGAGAAGATTTGGAAGCATTTGTAACCTACTTTTTTTCTCCTGCCCCAGATTCCACAGACTGGGGAGAAAAGAAGGGAAGGAGTACAGGGAAAGGGGTAGAAGCAGTAGGGGGGTGAGTCAGAGGCTTTACGAAAGAAAACTCCATCAGGGCCAACACCAGAAAGCCATATGCCAAGAAGCCCATTGGTCAACTGATCAATTGTCGAGCAGGAACAATAGCCGGATATAACTGTTCAGCAGTCTTGGACTTTCAGAAATTCCTGAACAACTGAGCAATGTAGCATGAGAAAACTATCTTGAGATATCCCATAGAATTAAGAGTGTTAAAATATCCATTGCTATAAGGTTCCTCTTAATCTCAAGTTGTCATTGTTATGGAGGCAAGTACCATCAGTTAATACACTGGCATTATGTCAGAGTTAGGAACCACTGAATAGTCATGTTCCTTCCTCTCCTGGCAATGAATCTGGGTAGAACAACATGAAGGCATCTCAGAGAGAATGATACAACGATTAAAGCTGGGTTTTGAAAATGTCCACAGCTACTCAAATACTTCCTATTTGCAGATAACTTCAAAATCCTTTTCTCTTGCCTCCACCTTTTAATTTTGTATGACTCCATTTATTAGTATGGTCCTATAGGAAGTGTATAACTCAAACTAGATAATTTGAGAAGAGTTTAATAAAGTTTAATATTTACTGAGGTATGATCATGGTTTAAAGACACCAACAATGTTCCCTGGGAATGTTAATTGCTGGAGACCTGACTGTCCTTGGGCCTGAGGGGGCAAGAGGACATAGCAGTTACCAGAGCCCAGAGGAAGATGGTAGCTATACGGAGAGGGCCTCAAGACAGGATTTGTGATCATCAGTTGAGAAGTACCACTAACCTCTGGCAAGCTGTCAGGGAGGAAGCCAGGGCAATAAATGTTCTGTCCTAACTCTTCTCCAACCTCTCTTTTTGATCTTTTGTTACTGCTTCCCATTGGCCAGATCCACCTGGAAGCCACAGGACAAGGGGACCCATTGAAGCATCTCATGCGAATCAAAGAAGGATATAGAAATAGGAAGCTCAGGTATGGGGGTAGGCAAAGGAAAATATTCAGCACAGATAGCTTGATAGGAGTTGGAAGTACATGTAAGAACTTCCTGGGAAGGCCTTTTCCCTTTAATAATTTGATGAAAGCTGTAAACATTCACAACAACAAAAAAGTCAATTAAGTATAAATATTTGATTTTGCATGAGATATTACAGTGCCTGTGGCCTCTCCATAGTGTACTTAGGAGTCCCATGGATACAAGAACCCACTGCTCTGGAAAGTTGTTTGCAAGAACACATGGCATCCTATTGCAGTTCTCATTTCCTTAGCTTCCCCCTCCTACTATATTTACAGAAACTTAGATATCCCACAGCAAAGCTGACACCTTTGGCCAACTATAAATGAATCAGCTAAGCCCTTTCTTTATTCAAATATGTGCTCAATGTGAGCTATATAGTATAGAATCTGAGCAATAGAGTTCTTAAGAAGCAGACAGAAAATGTGGGGCTGGCCATGTGATACTGTGTTGCCTAGCAACACTGGCTGGGAGGTTCTCCTTGAGCATCTCAGAAAAGAGAATTTGTTTTAAAAGTGTGTGTGGCAGGGGGAGGGGAGACAGACAGAAAGAAACAGAGACAGACAGGAGGAAAGAGAAACAGAAAAAGAGAAAGGGACAGAGAGTGAAATTTAAAGACAGACAAACAAAGACGAGCAAAGGGGAGAGTTTAATAAACAAAGAAAAAAATTGAAAAAGAATGAGAATGAACTTAGAGGAAAGGAGAAATGGAGAGAGGTTCAGGAGGTGGGCTATGAGATTAAATCATTTGATAAAAAAGGGAGAGGACCAAAAGCTGAAAAGAGAGACATCCAAAAGAGGGAATGAAGGGGTCATGGAGTCAGGAAGAGGAACACTTTCTCACAGGTCCCTGCACCGATGGCTTCTGTGTTACCTTTACTTCACAACGAAAGTTACCCAGTTTCTGTATTTTTTTCCTCATAAGTCAAATAAATGCTCAGTTGCAGCAGCACCATCCGGAATTCTTTACTGAGCACTACTGGTTCCAGAGTATCACTTATCCCAGTAAAGATCCTCTTTTATAACAACCACAATGATGACTCAGCTCTGTACAGTTTACCAAGTACTTTCCCAGCTGCCATCTCACAGGACCCTTACTATAGCTCTGAGGTAGGCAATGCAGGTGTTATTATTACTTCAGTTCTACACATGAAGAAACAGGTTCTGCGAGGAAGAGTGGTTGTTTGGAACTGGGGCTCTGACTCCAAGTTCGAGGGCTGGGGCTGGGGTACTGATCTGCTCGGACTTTCCAATCACATACTAAGTGTGGTGGACTCACTGGTGAGATGCTTGCTCTCCACTACTTACTAAGGTGAGAACTGAAGCATTATGGCAAAGTCTAAAGCCAAGAAGGAACTCCTCCTTTCATCTTCTTTCTCCCTAATGTACAAATGTGTCCATCTGTACCTCCCAGAGCAGAACTTAATTGGTCTGGGTATACAACCAGCTTCTTTTTTTTAATTTTTAATTTTTTTATTTCTTTTCAGTGTACCAGAATTCATTGTTTATGCACCACACAATCAGCTTCTAACAACCCCTTCAGGTATCCCTGGGCACCCATCCTTTCAGGAAAACCCTGCCTCTTTTATTATCAGAATAACCACCAATAGTTGCAAAACCTTTTAATAGGGAGAAGAATATTTGAGAGATGAGAGCATTTGGTGATGAGGGCCAGAGAGTCTGCAGGATCAGATAGAAAAGAAGAGCTGGAAACTGAGTGCCACAGAGAAGCTGAGCAATTCCTATTCCTTCTCAAGTCTCTCTAATGCTTGAAGGTTGGAATAAAGTAGAAATGAGCTAAAGTCTTCTGTTTGCACCAAGATTTTCTCCTATCATAGTCTCCCCTTTGATCTACCCTGTACTTGCTGACAGCTCAAGTTTCTAAAAACGCCATTCACCTGTTCAACCTTGAATAATTTCTCCGTTTATTATGATATTAGTTTCATCGGTCTGGCATTCAAAAGCCATTTAATATTGTACCAAACCTCCCTTTTCAGGTTAATATCTGCCTATTTCCTACATATAACCCAAGCATCTGACACACTAGACTACTTGTTGGTTCCCAAGACTATTCCATATCTCCAACTATGCCCATCAGCTTGATATCTTCTCCCCCTTCCAATCAGGCGATACTCCCCACCTATGTCTCCACATACCACTTGGCTTTATAATGTGTCAACCTGGCTAAACTGAACTACATTTCACAGAATTACCTTTCCTGTAGGTTACTATGGGCCAGAAGAGAGATTCTTGTGAGATATCTGGATGGTGAAAGGAAGCAGCCACCATTTTGTAGCTTACACACATTGTCCCTTATCTGCTGACTTACCTTGTTGGCATAAGACAGTACAAACATGCAAATGCTCCACCTTCTTCTGGACTGTATTTCAAATTTTCTGACCTCTGGAGCAGGTGTATGTTTAACTTAATGACAAAGGGCCAAATACCCAGCTTCTGAAGGGCAGAAGGCAAAGGCACATCATCAAGGGCAAAGGCAAAAAGAACTCACATGGGAAAGACAGTTTTGAAAACACAGTAGCTGACACTCTGAAAACACATTTTCTATGAGGGTGTAAACATAAACAATCCTAAAAGTAAAAAAAAAAAAAAAGAATTAACATGGATGTTGTCCATCCTGTGGGTTCCAACCCATGCTTGTGGGTGTCAGTCTGACCTTGCTCTCCCCCAACTTGCATTCATCTTCGCTTCCCCATTGCTTACCCTGTGTATACATAAAATTTTAACCAGTCACTTTTCTTCTCTGGTCTCAGTTTCCTCCCCAGTATAAAGGAACAATTTTACCAAATCTTCCTAGGAACAACGCCAAAGGCAAGGGAAGCAAGGGAAAAAATGAACTATTGGGACTTCATCAAGATCAAAAGCTTTTGCACAGCAAAGGAAACAGTCAACAAAACCAAAAGACAACTGACAGAGTGGGAAAAGATATTTGCAAACGACATATCAGATAAAGGGCTAGTATCTAAAATCTACAAAGAGCTTAGCAAACTCAACACCCAAAGAACAAATAATCCAATCAAGAAATGGGCAGAGGACATGAACAGACATTTCTGCAAAGAAGACATCCAGATGGCCAACAGACACATGAAAAAGTGCTCCACATCACTGGGCATCAGGGAAATACAAATCAAAACCACAATGAGATACCACCAAATCTACAAAATCTAAGGTTACTTCCTGCTTTAACATTCAGAATAGCAATATCCCTGGCGTTTGATGGGAAACCTAACCTCAGGAACAACAAAGCTATTGAGCTTAGAGTAAGACATCTGACTGTAACTTCCACACAACCTCTGCATAACTCAGAAGCTTTCTTTCTGGGCCCTGCTCCCCTTCCTATGTCCACACTCAGAAGTTTGACTTGCTTTTCTGTGCAGTTTGATTCAACTGTAATTCAACAGGCTTCTCTGAGTCTCTGAGTACTCATCCCCATATCGGGTCAGGACCATTCCTGCATTTCCTGTTTATCTGGGTATTTATGGCCTTTTCTATTTTCACATGGGTAAAATATGTGCTCAACAAGTCCATCAGTCCTTCAACCTTAAAAACCTTGTGTCTCTTCTAGGAAAAGTCCAGTTTCCTCTCCCTAACATACTTGGGAAAGGTTAAGACCCTGCTCATTTCCCACAGTGGGGCAGATATACTGATGGAATTGGCCAGGTGCCATATGACACTCACATTTAAGCAGTACAGGGACATTCACCTCATACCCAGAACAGAGTAAAGTCCCCTAATAAGAAAGAAGAATTCAGGGCCAAAAGATAGCTGTATGAATGTTGCAGGCCCAGGGTAGTAATTGGACCATCCCAAAGAGGGCAGCAAGTCTGGAATAGCTGCTTTCACAACAGCATGCCTCAAAATAAAATGAAAACCTCTATATCTACCACCAAGCTTGAGAACTGGAATATAATCAATGCCTCTGAAACCCACATGTGTTCTCACTGATTTAACTCCTCATTCCCTCCCAGAAGTAACCACTATCTTGAATTTTATTATCATTCCCTTGCTTTTCTTTATAAGTTCACTTTTTTGGTATGTTCCCTTAAACAGTATGTTATTTTCATGTCCATTTGCAGACTTAATATAAAGGTAATCATACATTTTATCATATTTTTCATTCTTCCTTTACCCTCCCAAGTTTAAAATTTATCTATGTTGATGTGTATAGCCATAATAATTAACTTTCACTGCTATTTAGTTACTCGTTATATGAAAATCCCATAATTTATTCATTCTCCTGTTGATGGACATGTGGGTTGTTTCCAGTTTTATGCTTTTGCAAATTATGGTGCTATGAACCTTCTCATGCTTATCGCCCCCGATGTCTATGTACAAGAGTATCTCTAGGGCAATAGTTCTCAATGGGGGGCACTTTAGTCCCCTTGGGGGACATCTGTCAATCTCTGGAGAAATTTTTGATTATGACTGTGGAGATACTACTGGCATTTAATGGGCAGACGCTAGAAATGCTGTTAAACATTCTATAATGCACAGGACAGAATCCAGAACAAAGTATTATCTGGCCCCAAATGTCAATGATGGTGAGGCTGAGCAACCCTAATCTAGAATATATACCCATGCATGAAATTTTTTACCACTTCAACTTTGCTAGGTGGTATCAATTATCTTGCAAAGTAGTTGTACCATTTTGCACTCCCAATGTCAGAGGATAAGAACTCAATATGTTCCATATTCTCATGAACTCTCAGTGTTATTACCTTCACTACTTATTGTCTGAAATTTTGCTCCTACTTTCCATCCTAACTTTTCCCCTATTTTCATCTCTTTCCCCATATGCTCATTCTTCATATTAATGCCAAATTAAGCTTTCTAAAACCCAACTCTGACCATGCCAAATTCCTGTGAGGAAACTTTTGTGGACTCTACTGCATACAAAATAAGCATATCATTCAAGAATTAAACAGAAAGGCCCCATTACTTCTGTATACCTAGCAATACTAACCTATTTGGTAGCCCTCAAATAAGCTTTGGCCTTTGTCTGCTCTCTGTGTCATCTTTATTGTTGAAGTCTTACCCTTTCTTATAGTCATTTACTTATTCATTCATTTATCCACTCATTCAGTCAATAATCATTTATTTTATTGAGTACTTATTATGTGCCAGGAACCATTCTAAATGCTGAAGGTATAGCAATAAACAGAACAGCTAATACAGCTCTCTCTGCCTGCTCCTCTCATGGTTTTCCCCACCCCCAAACCCCTAAAGCTTAGAAGAAGCTTAGAAGCTTAGAAGAAGCCCCCAAGATTGATTGGTGCCATCCATCAGTATTTGTCTTTCAGTCAATATTTGTCATGTGGGCATCCAAAAGTGTTGGAGGTCTCCAGAGGAGCAAGAAGGGGAGAGCTGAGCTGCCAGGGTTAGTTTTGGCTGGTTAGGTGTACAATAAGTCTCTCTCTTTGGACTTTCCCTAGGTACTCTAAGCCCATGGAAACTCTTATTTCCATTCTGCCCTATGTGTCCTTGGTGGCCATTAGGAAGATCTGAATGAGGCTATGGAAAGGGAGCAGGACAAGAGCCATGTATTCCACTCTTCATGTCATGGTTTGGATCCTGAGCCCAATAGAGCTGTGGCAGGAGGAGGGCACATTGGGACCCTAATTAGGGAGCTTCCAGCCTGAGCCAGTCTGAAATGAGAGAAGAAGGCAGAAAGAGGCTTCCCATTGCTGTATCTTCTTTCAACTTTTCCTTTGCCCACCCAATGTGGAGAAAAAAGCTGCTATCTTTAACTCCCCGGTTGGGGGGAAGGAATGAAAGAAAATCTGGAAAGCAGGCTCTGTGTAAAGGTTGCCAGTTTCTACCCTACTCTTTTCCTAATTTATGTTCTGGGTAATGACCAGTCATGACTGCATTTCTTTAGAATCCTTTTTTTTTTCTGAGTTTTTAGCTTGAGAGACTACCTTGTAAGTCTCCTCACAGCTAGACTTGGGCTAATAACTTTGTCTTTCAGTGAGGATGGGCTTTTGGTTCCTTGGCATGTGGCTGAAGAAAGTCAATGTCATTAATGTTACTTTATCTATGCATTACCTGGTGTACCTTAAACCATGGAGGAGTTGGCCCAATACTGCACAGGTCTCCTTTGTATCAATCTCTATCATGTATCCTCAGACTTCCACGAATTTAAGTTTGTTTCTTGTTCTCTTAAGACTTATTGATAAACTCAAGGATTTATTTTGAGGTCGTCTTTTGCCAAGCTTTATCTAGATGACAGGTCTCTGGACAGCCTTTACAGAAATCTAGCTGACTCACATTCAATTTGAGGTACAAAATAAGTGGTTTTACTCTGACTAAGCTTTGTCTTGTGAGAAACCAATCCTCTAAAACCTGGAAAAGCATATTGTGTTACTTTTTCAAAGCATCATTAGGGCAACATTAGATCACTTCTTCATTCAACCAACAAAAATTTATTAAAAGAGATTCTACTGACACTGGGATATCAAGTTTTAGGCCTGTTCAAACATCTCCAGCCAATGGGCTATTAACTGTAGTCCTCCTGAGAAGGTAATTCCAATGTTTGTTAGGGGAAGTAACTTCAATTTGCCTAAAATGATGTTTGTTCCTTTAATGCATGGTTAAGTTGTTTGCAACCCCAGGAAGGTCCATAGTACTTTAGGACACTAGCCCTGAAATAAAACTTCATAGGTTCAAATACTAGCTTCTGCCACTAGGGGTGTTACTTTGGACAACTTTTTTTTTTTTTTAACTTCTCTAGAACTCAGGGACCTCCTCTGTAAAATGGAGGTAATAGTAATTATTATCCTTCAGGGTTGTAAGGAGTCAGTGAATTGAGCACAGCACATAGTTCAAGTAAGCTCTCAATAAGTGTGAGTTAACTCTATTACAGAGAGAGAGAAAAAAAAACTACTCTGTGTCTGGAATGAATCTCACTGCTGGGAACAGAAAGAACAAGACATGATTTCTGATCTCAAAGTTCCTCAAAGTCTAGTGGTAAAAAGTTTCTCAACTGGCAGACTAAATGACCATAATTCAGTTGGATAAATGTGACAATGGTGCAAAGTGGGCACACAGGAGTATAAGGAAAGCTAAATTTTGAATTATGAGGAGGTATTTAGAGAAGTGGTAAAAGGACAAGGGATTTCCAAGCAGAAGGAACAGCATGTTCAAAGAAAATCAGCGTCACAAAAGAGTACTATGCATTTGGGGTACTGACAATGTTTCAGGGTGAGTATACCAAAGGATTTTGAGAGGTGGAATGGTGGAAAGCAAGAGTAAAGAGGCAGGAAGGAGCCTTGGATACCAGAGTCAGTAATTTGGACTTATCCTTAAGGCCATAAGAAGCCATTAGAAGGTTTCAATTGGGGAAGTGATTTGTGTTTTAGAAGTATCATTCCAGAAGCAATGTGAAGAAAGGATCAAAGAACAACAGTATATCACAAACTGCAGCAAAAAATTATCTTAGAAATGCTGAAAGTAGTGTTAGAAGACACAGTGAGAAATACATAGAATTTAGAATCAACAATTTATTGCATGCGGGCCATGACTAGATGTGGGGATATAGGAGATGTTGCTATTATAGGGAGATAAGTGGTATTGGATACATTGACAACTTAGTAAGTCTGCCTGTAAACAGGAAAAGAAAGTAGAGAAGAGAATTCACTGAATCAAATCAATGAGGAGAACAGAGAGAAGAGGGAGAGGACAGATGGGCAAGAAATAAAGATGTCAAGCTACAGAGATCGCAGTAAGATCAGAGAAGAGATGTAGAAGAAGAGTGAGAGAGCAAATGGCTGGGAAGTTGTGAAATGTGATATTTTAATGTATGAATTCAGAAGTAGAGAAGTTTCTGGTGAAGAATGAACCCAGAATGTATCTGTGGAAGAGCATGGCTAATATAAGGTAGAGAAACTCACTGGAAATTAATAAATATATAGAAATGAATAAAAACACTATGTTAGCATTCCATAACATTTTAAATATGCTTACCCTGCAACCCAACAATACCACTACTAGGCAAATTCCATTAGTCTAAAGAATCCCTTGCACACATGTCCTCAGAGACATGGCCCAGAAGACCCAGAGTGGCAACCAGGGCAGGATCCAAATACCAAAAGAAGTTGAGTGACTATACAAATTGCAATCTATAAATGCAGTATCATTTAGTAAAGGAAATGAACACACTATGCCCTATGTAAAAATTGGATGAATCTTATAAACAAAATATTGACTCAAAGAAGCCAGACACATGATAATATGTATGTATGAGGCCATTTATAAAGTTAAAGGCAGGCATGCATAAATAGATTATAAAACTGATACACAATAACTAGGGAGCTCATGTTAGAAATGAACATGGGGGGGATTCTGGAGGACTAGTCATGTTTTCTTTGACTTAGGTAGTGTTTACATGAAAGTCCACCTTATAATTATTCCTTATGCCATATAATTATATTTTATGTACTTTTCTGTAGATGTGCTATAGTTCACAGTCTGGATGTGTATTTATGTTTTGGGGGAGATAGAAATAGTGGAGTGGGATATAGTATGTGACATACCATTTTTAAATTTGTCTGAAAAGAAAATGGTCTAAGAGGATTCTCCTGGTTTCTTGTTGACCCTACGTTTTAAAGAAACACCTTTTAAAGAACCCTGGTTCATGATGAAAAACCCATTCCAGAACTTTTCATCTAATAAATTGGCTATGACCAATATCAGTGGCTGTCAAAACAGTGTACGCACAAATTCCTTTATGGGCAGATTGTTAATTGTCGAATTTTTGGAGCCATTCTTAGTGGAAGATGGGGCAGGTAGAAGAAATCTTCATTTTGAATAAATATACCTTGAGATTTTAATGCAGGTGATCCAGGACATGGGAGATCTACACTGCAGAACCTGATATTTCCTTCCATTCTGGCTGCATGAATAAAAAATGTCTGATCAATTGAGTCCCAAATGAGAGTTGTTCATATGAACAAAAGCACCAAGACAGTGGAATGTTGCCAAGTCCCAAGAGGGACTTGGTCGCAACCAGTCAGTGACCCCAGAAGTACTCTCTCTGTACAAACTCAGTCTGAAAGCCTCTATCATGTCCAAGCTAGAGAGAGAAGGATGAGAGGCTGGAGACTGATGTAAGCAGCTGGAAGTCTGATAGCAGTAAATTGAGAAAATTCCCATTCCCATTTAGAGTTTGTAGTTCTCTGTTTTCTCCATGAAAATGAAGGGTAAGCTTATCTTCTATGTGAGAGAACGCTTACAGAGCATGTATAAGATAAAAATAATTGTATGAGGGAGAATGAGATAGGTGGCTAGAGAAAAAGAGTAGGAATACTAAGCAACATTGAGAATCCAGATGAAACTGCTGATTGTGAATTTATAGTAATATAGTCAATGTGACAGTGGCTGGCAGCAGTAAGCAAACAAGTTTAGCCACCTGAGGCCCTAGACAGATGTGAGATACAGTACATTGGCTGTGGTCCTGAGTAGTTTAATTGATACTTGTTTTTTTAGTTGCTTGGTAATAGAAGCTGAGAGGCTGGGCATTGAATTCTTCCCTAGTTCCAAAGCACTTGAGGGTCTCCTGTTTGCTGATGGCATAGTTCCTGTTTCTCTGTTTTCCTAGCCTATTCCCACTCCAAAGAACCCATCCTATCTTATTCCTACAGGTCAATCCTCTCCTACTTAGTCCCCTAATTCTCACTGTACAGTATCTTGTCTATCCTTTTTTGCAGGTAGAGTTTGTGGCTTTTCCCTTTCTTAGATCCATCCCAGCATGCCTAGTGCTAGACTGAATAAACAGTGGAGGCTTTCAAAGTGTTTTGTTACTCCTCAAAATGACATGAACCTCAACACCCTGTTTCATTACTCCTCAGATGACCAGACCCATCCAAGTACATGTTTTTATAGGAGAAAATCCTAAATGAGCTGCAGAGCTGATCATGAACAAGGCTTCCCAATAATTGGATACCAATGATGTAATGACACTTATTACAGACACAGGTCTGGTTGTCCTTCACACTGCTTACATATATAATTTCTATTTTACAATTGCAAAAATATTCTTCAGAAATCACCACCTGTATCAGGTGATTTGAGTTTTCAGTCCTTGGTGTTTTGCCTTCTGACACTCCCTAAACATCCCAGCAGTGCTCAGAAATGCCCAGTGTCTTCTATTTCTTTTTCCTCCTCCTGAATTCCTTGTGATTTTCTCAATATGTATGGGTCATTGATTTTCCATCAAATTCACTAAATGAGTCAGACAAGGTCCCTACCCTCATGTAACTTATATTACAGTGAAGAGAGACAGATGAAGAGAGAACAAATTTATCAGAGAGTGATGCATGTTCTGAAGAATATCAAGAGAGTAATGTCATAGAAAATAAAGTTGGCCTAATATTAGATTACAAGGAGATGACTGGCATGAATTGAAAAGTTTACCCATGCGCCTATCTGGAAGAAGAGTATTCCAGGCAGAGGGATCAGCAAATGTCAAGTGTCCAGGCAGGAGTGTCCTTGGTGAGTTTGAAATATAGCAAGAAGGCAAGTAAAGCTTCAGTGAAGTGAGTCAGGGCACAGTGGGAGGAAATTAGGATTTTGAATTTCGTTGCAAGTGTCACAAGAAGCTACAAAGTTATAGGATCTGGTTTCTATTTCATAAACGTTTCCTTTAGCTTCTGTATAGAGAGTAGACTGTAGAGTTATGTTACAGATAAGAGAACCACTCTCACCCATTTAAACAGAAAGGATTTGGAATTAGATGCTTACAAAGGTGCCGAAAGGACATATGCTAGATTAAATTTCCAGAACCATTTCCCATAATAACATCAAATAATTGGCATCATCAGGAATCTGGAGATACAGGAAGCCACCGCCCCCACAGCTGCCTCCAGGACCACATCTTCTCTGCTGAGATTATACAAATCTTGACTGCAAGACCACACTGACTCATTCTATATCTAAATAAAATAGGTAACCCATGACCTGCCTTTTGATGCCATAAAACTAGCAACCACACCTTGGGACGTCTGTTACTGCTCATGCAGAAAAAGCCAAAATTTCCAAGACCATGCTCACTATCAAAAACCAGAAATCGCAGAAGCAAAAGTACGAACTCTTCTTCACTCACTTTTTCAAAGTACATGTAGATCCATCTGCTTGACAGAGGCTAGGTTACCTGTGGAACCCAGACCAAGAGAAACTTCTGGACATATAAACTTGGGTTTCCAACCTCTATCATTTAGAAAGATATGCTATTATTGGGGTTGGAATGAAGTCAAGTGAGCTAATATGTGATATTTATGACAGGAGACAATATCGGAATTTGGGAACCCGGTTAGAGGCTATTATAATACTCCACCTCAAATTCTGGACCATTGTGTTTTCATTTTCATTTCTCTTCATGTATTTATTAATTTCCTCTGATTTCTTCATTGACCCATTGACTTTTATTAGTATCTTGTTTAGCTTCCATGTGAGCCTCCTCCTCTGTGCCCCCTGCAGTTTTTGCAGTTTTTTCTTGCAATTCATTTCTGGTTTTGTACCATTGTGGTTGGAAAAGATGCTTGATATGATTTCAATCTTCTTAAATTTATTAAGACTTGTTTGTGGCCTAACATGTGATCCATCCTGAAGAATGTTCCTTGTGCACTTGAAAAGAATGTGTATTCTGCTGGTTTTGGATGAAATGTTCTGTATATTTAATCTGATAGGTCCATCTGGTCTAATGTATTGTTCAAAGCCACCGTTTCATTATTGATTTTCTGTGTGGATGATCTATGCATTGAAGTGGGCTGTTAAAGTCCCTTATTATTATTATTACTGTCAATTTTCTCCCTTTATATCAGTTAACATTTGTTTTATGTATTTAGGTGCTCCAATGTTGGGTGCATAGATATTTACAATTGATATATCCTCTTGTTGGATTGACCCTTTTATCATTATCATTATGTAATGCCCTTCCTTGTTTCTTGATACAGTCTTTGTTTTGAAGTCTATTTTGCCTGAGACTAATATTGATAACCAAGCTATTTTTTTCACTTCCATTTGCAAGGTATATGTTTTTCCATCCCTTCACTTTCAGTCTGTCAATGCCTTTAGTTCTGAAGTGAGTCTCTGGCAGGCAGCATATAGATAGGCCTTGGATGTTTATCCATTCAATCACCCTTTGTCTTTTTTTACTTTTATTTTTTTTGCTTTCTATTTATTTCAATTTCTACTCTATTCAATTTCTATTTCTATTTATTTCAATTTTAGTTAACATATACAGTAAAATTGGTTTCAGGTGTAGAATTTAGTGATTCATTGCTTACATATAATATACAGTGCTCATTATAACAAGTACCCAGCTTTTTTTAGCCCATATCCTGCCCACTTCTTCCATCAACCCTCAGTTTGTTCTCTATACTTAAGAGTCTCTTGTGGTTTGCTTCTCTATCTCTTTTTTTCCCCTTCCTGTATGTTCATCTGTTTTGTTTCTTAAACTCCATATGTAAGTGAAATCATATGGTATTGTTCTTTCTCTGACTGATGTATATTGGTTAGTATAATATACTCTAGCTCCATCCATGTTGCTGCAAATAGCAAGATTTCATTCTTTTTTGATGGCTAGTAATATTCGTGTGTGTGTGTGTGTGTGTGTGACACCTTTATCCATTCATCAGTCCATGGACATTTGGGCTCTTCATAATTTGGCTATGGTTAATAATACTGCTACAAACATTGCAGTGCATGTGCCCCCTTTGAATCAGTATTTTTGTGTCCTTTGGGTAAATACCTCATAGTGCAATTGGTCATAACACCTTATGCTTTTTGCTTGTAGCATGTTCCCAACTTACATGTTAAGTAATTATTGATAGGTATATATTTATTTCCATTTTGTTAATTGTTTTCTGGATATTTCTCTGTTTCATTCTCCTTTTCCTGCTCTCTTCCCTTGTGGTTTGATTGTTTTCTTTAGTATTATGCTTAAATTCCTTTCTCTTTATTTTTTGTCTATCTAGTATAGGTTTCTGATTTGTGGTTAAACCTTGGGTTCATATAAAACACCTTATTTGTATAGCATTCAATATTAAGTTAATGTTAGCTTAAACTTGAACACATTCTAGAAGCACTATATTTTTACACCTTCCACCACACTTTATGTACATGATGTCATATTTTACATCAATTTTTAAAAGATTTTATTTATTTATTTGACAGAGATCACAAGTAGGCAGAGAGGCAGGCAGAGAGAGAGGAAGGGAAGCAGGCTCCCAGCTGAGCAGAGAGCCCGATGCGGGGCTCGATCCCAGGACCCTGGAATCATGATCTGAGCCCAAGGCAGAGGCTTAACCCACTGAGCCACCCAGGTGCCCCATATTTTACATCATTTTATTTTGTGTATTCCTTGACTAATTTTTGCAGATATAATTGATTTTACTATTTTTGTGCTTTAATCTCCATACTGGCTTTATAAGAAATTAATCTACTACCATTACTATATGTTTGCTTTTACCTATGAAATTTGTTCCTTTCTTACTTTTCTTACTTCTAATTATGGTCTTTTATTTCCACTTAAAGAATTCCCTTTCACATCTTGTTAGGCTGGTTTACTGGTGATGAACTCCTTTAATTTTTGTTTATCTGAGAACTCTTTTCTTTCCTCCTATGCTGAATGATAACCTTCCTGGGTAGTATATTCTTGGTTGTACGATTTTTCCTTTCAACACTGAACGTATCATGCCACTTTCTTCTAGCCATCAACGTTTCTGCTGAAAAATCAGCTGATGGTCTTACAAGGTTTCCCTTTCATGTAACTTCTTTTTTCTTGCTGCTTTTAAAATTCTTTCCTTATCATTACATTTTGTCATTTTAATTATGTTACTTGGTGGGCCCCCCTGGGTTCATCTTGTTAGGGGCTCTCTATGCTCCCTGCAAATGGGTGTTTGGGGATGTCTTTCTCAGATTAAGAAAGTTTTTGGCTATTATTTCTTCAAATAAGTTTTTGGCCCCCTTAATTCTCCTCCTTCTGGGATCCCTACAATGCAAATGTTATTATGTTTGATGGTGTTACACTTGATGATGCCTCTTCTTCTATTTTCACTTCGTATTATTTCTTTTTCTTTTTACTGTGCAGCTTGGTTGCTTTCCATTATTTTGTCTTCCAGATTGTTGATTTGTTTGTTTGCGTCCTCTAATCTGTTGTTGATTTCCTTTAGTATATTTTTCATTTAAGTTATTGAATTCTTCAGTTCTGACTTGTTCTTTTTTATATTTTCTCTCTCTTTGTTGAAGGTCTCACTGATTTCATTTATTCTTTTCTCAAGTCCAGTGAGTATCTTTATGACCACTACTTTGAATTTTTTATCAGGCATATTGCTCATCTTGATTTCATTTACTTAGCTCCTTTACCATGATTTTTGTCTTGTGGGAAATGACTGTTAATGGTTATAGGATCTTCTTCAGGAGTGATGAAAATGTTTTGTAACTAGATAGATGGATGATTACACAACACTGTGAATATGCTAAAATCCACTGAATTGTACACTTTAAAAGAGTGAGTTGAGTATTGTTTCAGTTATGTCTTAATAAAACTGCTATCTTAAAAAGGAAGAAAGAAAAAAATGGATGAAGGAATACCATATCACCTTGAATCTATCTATTCAGTGGCCTGCTGAATCTCTCTCCATTAAGGGGCCTTTATGACTTCTCATTCGTTACCTGTGTTGCTGGATGGGGCTACCTCTTTCAGCATGCTGTGTAAAATCCTTTGGGTAGTCAGAAACTGGAATTCAACTCCAAGTGAGAAACATGTGATCAGGTTTACTTGAGCCAAAAACACTATCTTGGGCTGAATTTCCCTTTTTCTCCCCACGGGAATGTATGGTATCTTTAAATATACTACACTTCATTATGCCAAACCAGAAACATGAAGAAATTCTGTATTTTGGCCATGTGCATCTTAATGAAACAGAGCCATGTCCACATACCTGAGATGATGCTGCGGACATCGTGATATAAATGCCAAAGCCACTGCTATAGAAACTGCCCTGACAGTGCTTCTAGAAAGTAAAGGGGAGGCATCAATTAGTCCAACATGGACTTACAGCTTTGAACACAATCATATTTGAAACATCTAAATTATACAATGACAATAAAACACCAAGTGAAATCATTAGAAATTTCAGTGTACTATGATAATTCTCAGGTTTCTGACAACCGTACTAAATACAGTAGCAACTGTGTTTCAGGTCCCCCAATGAAAGCCTATCATGAGTGGTCAGCTATTTTATAAATTGCCACATCTAAATTAAGAGGGTAAATTAGTAATTTAAAAAGTGATTTATTCATTCATACGCTTAGCAATTTATTCCTCGATGTTCTAAATTCTTTTTGGTGTCTGGTCTATGTAGGAAAAGGCCTTTCATTATCTCCTGAACTCTGGAGGGGGGCGGACACATTTGGGACACATCACAGGAGCTGGCTCCCCCAGACCTGCAATCTGCAACTCTTCTATACATCTGCTTCCGTCCCTCATCAAAGTCACACAGATCATCTCAAGAACAATGGCTAAGTTCAACCTGCTCCCAATGACCCACATTTTTTCCTTCCTTTCATCCCACTTGTCCTACTGGTTGTCCAAACAATGGCTAGCTAATTCCAGAAGATCTTACATCACTTGTGCCTTGAATGTGTGCTCTACATTGTTTTAGATATTTTCCACCTATTAATTCATTTTAGCTATGAAGAAGTCCTATTATCTCACTTTAGAGATGAAGAAACTGAGGCACAGAGAAATTAAGTAACTTACTTAAGGTCACACAGCCAGGGAGTGTCAGAGCTGGGATTTAAACCCAGGCAGTCTGGCTTCAGAGCCCAAGATCTGACTTCCATCATATCCTTTCCACTCGTAGCTGAAAAACAGTACCTGGCTTACAGGGCTGTTGTGAGGACTAAATTATTATCATTAGCCCTCTGGAGTAGGGTGACCTTTTTCTGTCAGTTGGGCTAGGATTGGGAATACATTTAACAAAATTAAGTTACAGACATTGTTTAGAACAAGAATTTCCATTTATTTTAATAAACCATAGTGAAAGAAAAAATGCTTTAATCTACAAAATAAATAAATAAACCTTAGTGAACATGAAATGAAGTTCTGCATAAACATAGCTCCATAATAATGCATTCCATTGGAAAGAAGCTGTTTTAACATATTTACATTTAATGGAACACAAGAAGGGTCACTTTGACTTCATTTCCAAAGCTGACTCTTAAGTAGCATCTACAGATTCACCAAAAAGCTTTCATGGACCTAATAACTTGTGTAATAAGGTTATGCACTTGAATATGTGCACACCCTGTTCTGAAAGCCTTTTGTCCCACTCTAGTGATGTTGATGTTAGCAAGCATATCCTTGGTAGTTGTTCATCCACTAAGACATGTTGACTCTTCATGCTCCATCTCAACTTAACAGGCTTCACGTGGGAGAAACAAATCTAGAGGAACCAATTCACTATAATGGGCAATGTTCCCATAAACAACATCAGGAACAGGAACATGAGAGCCATCAGAAGAACTGATGTGGGCTCCTGTCGTCTTGTTTTATGGAATTCATGCCACCAAAAAAACTGCTATACTCACCTCTGGTTTCTATGTTCTACAAACTCAAGGGATTAAATGAATGTAATATGTCCACATTCTGAAGAACAAACTAGAAAATAGCTCAATTCTTAAAAAAAACCATAATCCCCAAGAACAAACCAAAAGGCTTAAGCCAGTCAAGCTCGAAAGCTGAGAAATAAATCAAATGAATAGTTTAAGGGGTTCCTGGGTGGCTCAGTGAGTTAAGCCTCTGCCTTCAGCTCAGGTCATGATCTTTCTGCCTGCCTCTCTGCTTACTTGTGATCTCTCTCTCTCTGTCAAATAAATAAAATCTTTTTTTAAAAAATGAATTGTTTAAGCAAGTTTTCCCTTGGGTTTGGCATTTCTAAAAGAGAGAAAGGGGGGCACCTGGGTGGCTCAGTGGGTTAAGCCTCTGCCTTTGGCTCAGGTCACAGTCTCAGGGTCCTGGGATCGAGCCCCGCATCAGGTTCTCTGCTCACTGGGGAGCCTGCTTCCCCCTCTCTTTCTGCCTGCCTCTCTGCCTACTTGTGATCTTTCTGTCAAATAAACAAGTAAACTCTTTTTTAAAAAGAGAGAGAGATAGAAGGGAGTGCTGGGGGAGCAAATATGGCTCCTTGTTGATTAATTAAGAATGCTTACACAACATTCAGTGGAATCCATCACTTATAACCTGTGTTGCTGTTGTTTTTTCACTCAGATTTCTACATTGTCAATTAGCACCTAAAATGACTTCTGTGATTTGTGCTTTTAAGACATCAGGTGTTAAAATTCCTTTTCAGTACACCCACACAAATTATGATTAGGTTTATTTGTTAAATGAGGTAAGATTTCAAGGGAGAAATCATGGTGGGCATAAAGAATCTGTTTTTAAAATGAGAAGAGATATTGAGGGAAATGTAGCTAATGATGAGAGAAATGAAGCCTACAGACTTTTAAGGGAAATAAGCCATGCACACACAGAGCTCCAATAAAAGACACTACATGATCGGGGAATGCAGTCAGACCCTCACAGATGGCTTTGGGGAGAAGGGTATATAATCTTGGGTTTGAAAAATAGATTGGATTTGGACGGATGTAGGTAGAAAACTGAATATCCACCAAAAGGAGGTTGTTCAGGGAAAGACCAGTAACCCCTCTGAATGAGAGCTGGGTATGCATGACAGGAAGGAGTGGGAGGAGAGAGCTAGAAGGGTAGGTTGGAATTAGATGGTAAATGGTTTGAATGCAGTATGGATTAAAGAGAAAGCTAACATGAAAGGGAAAACCAATTAGAAGATTAATGCAGGAGTACAAGTCAAGCATGAAGGCCAGAACTATAGGGATGAGAGCAGTGGTGTGAGGAGGACACAGTGGGGAGAAGCATCATGGAGATAGCCTTGAAGTCAAGTTGAAAAGATATGGTGAGTCACACAGAAAACCCAAGATAATCAAGAAACAATCCCCCTGAACCAGCTCCTAAAATCTTCTCATAAAAAAGGAGTCAATTATGATAAAACTGCAGAAGAGTAAATGAAAGATTAATATGGAAACCCCAGCTGACTGAGTCAAGGAGTAAAAGGAACATGTAGTCACTTTAGGGGCTTTTTTGGTTATTGGAAGAAAATGTAACGCTAAGACAATACGCAAGGTGTGTAGCAGTAACCAACACAGCTGGCAATCTAGTCTCAAATTTGAGACAGTACTAATACCCCCGTGAACACTGCTGCATACACACAGTCCCTCAGGTGGCACGTATTCACCCTTAGGCTAATTTCTCCAAAAGACTCCATCTGGGCATGAGGGGAGTAGTCTCAGTAACTACCTTTATGTATGCATTTCTATTGTTTGGGATTCTTAGAATTATAAAACTCAAGAATGGAAAGGACCTTAATTCTCAGCTCACCCAACCATCAATATTGTCTCCATAATATTCCCACAAAGTGGTCAGGTAGTCTGTCCTTGAACATCTCCAGTGTTGTGGAACTCATTCCATCTTTTGCTTGTCCTAAATATTGTTTCTCTTTTATCTACCCTTCCATAACAATTAATGTGTTGGTAACTACTCTAGGTGCTTTACCATCTTGATCTCACTTAATCCCCACTTAATCCTCAAATGTTACTGATGAAGAAAATGAGGATCAGATATAGAAAATGACTTGTCCAAGGTCATGGAGATAGTGAGTAGCAGAGTTGGGATTTGAGTCCCTAAATCTATCTGACACTTCCTCCATTAGAACTAAATCTAAGCCAAAATCTGTCAGCTTGTAAATCTTACCCACCTACAGAGTTATAACAACCCTTCTCGGGAAGAGGATGTCTTCTTTGAGGCACAGTTAGAGACACAAATCTTCTGGATCCCTTTCATCAAAATGAAAGCCAAATAAGACCACATTTCGAAACCTGAGTCCTCAACATGTGGCCCTTAGGCTTCCACAATGCCAGGTGTCACTTTTGAGACTTCTAACCAATAAATATGATGGCCCCTTTCAAGCCTTCATCTTCCATGAGCTCCAACTTTGGGAAATTTTCTCCTTTCTTCATTTCTAGGATGCTTCATTCAACAGATGTCTCTTGAGTGTTCACTGTAAGGCAGACTCTGGACTGGGTTCTAAGCAACCACAAGAGGCATAAGAAACATCCCACATTCCCCAGACTGCAGGAGCTCTCAGTCCATCATGGAAGAAAGATGAGAGGCAATAAGACAATACAGGAACAAAATGCTGCTCTGGAAGACTGTTGAAGTTGCCCTTGGAGAATGAAGGAAGGAAACACTATTTCTGTCTGGCTAGTTGAGAAAAGCTTCATAACAGCTGGGATGAAGGATTAGTAGGAAGGCACAGTACAGAGAAGGGGAAAATCATATATTCAAACCAACATCATCACTTAGGCATTTAATAGTCAAAACAAACGTGTGATGTTCAAAACCAAATCTTTGGCTTCCCATGTACCTTTAACTTCTTCCCAGAGTCTTACACAGCTCTGTAAATGGTTAAGTCCATTATTTCAAATGTTTAGACCAAAATTCTTGGAGTCTTTTTTTTTATTCCCTCTTTCTTTCATATTTTACATCCAATCTGTGAGGAAATTCTTTTGGTTCTACCTCAGAAAGATATCCAGAATCTCATCACCTCCACCGCTACTACCCTGGTCCAAGCCCATCATCTGCTACCTGGGTTATTCCAGTAGCTTCTGAGCTGACCTCCCTGCTTCTGACCTTTCCCTCTATGGCCTACTCTCTACACAGTGCTTAGAGTGATCCCTCTAAAACAAAAGTATAATCATGTCACTTTTCTGTGCAAAATCCACCATTGGCTTTCCACCTCACTCCATGAAGCCAAAGTTCTTACAATGGTTTACAAGACCCTACATGACCTGTCCTCCCTTTTTCCACTCTGACCTCATCTCTTATTCCTCTCCCCCTCGCTCACTCTCTTCCAGCTACCCTGGCTTCCTTGTTCTTAGAATACATAAAGCACGCTTCCACCTTCAGGCCTTTCCCCATGCTGTTACCTCTCCTAGTATCCTCTTTCCCCACACTTTCCTCTTTCAGGTGTTTTTGTTCAAGTGCTCTCTTAAAAATGAGTCCTTCCCTGATCAAATTATTTTAAATGACATCCTCATCCCCCAACCATCACCATCCCATTCGCCCATCATTCTCTACTTCCCTTCTCTGATTGATTTTTCTCTGCTGCTCTTATCATCAGCAGGCAGACAAAATATTTTACTCATTTCACTTCTGTGTTGTCTGCCTTCCCCTCCTAGAATGTACATCATATTTCATGATGGCAAGGATTTTTTACTGTTTTTTGTTTTTCCTACTATTATATCCCAGTTCTCAGACAAGTACCTGGCATATAATAGATACTCAATAAATAGCTGATAAATGAATAAATGAATACGGGAATGAAGAGGTAGAAGGAAATGGCATAGATGACTTCTAGGTCACCATCAGGTCACAAGTGAATATCAATTAGTGGAGATTAAGGATACTCAAAAAAGACCATATTAGCAGGGGAGTAGAATGATTTTGGAATGTTTTGGATTCAGGAAACCTATGAAACATACAGAAAGGATTGCCCATGGGCCTTTTTAATAATGGTATATGTATTGGGAGGAGTGCAGGAAAAAGAATGTATTCATCAAGATAGGCTAGGCTTTACTGAAATAATAAAGTTCCCAAAATTCAACAATTTAAGCATAACAAAGTTTGATTTCCATCTCATACAAGATCAGTTCCAAGTCATCAGCTCTCTGTTCCACCTGAGGACTCAGGGTCTCGATTCCCTGCATCTTTGACATCACCATATCAACATCTGATTTTAGCATCACTAGGGCAAGGGAAGAGAGAGCTAATGGATCATATACTGGCTTTTACATGTTTGCATTTTATTATCTAGAACTAGTCACACGACCCAATCAACTGAAAGGGGGATGGGGAATGCAGGCAGCACCTGGAATACTTGGTAGGGACTACCGACTCTGTCTCAGGGTCATGGAGAAAAGGGCCATTCTGAGCAATTTGGGGAAGTAGGGTTCCACCTGATCTTCTAAAGTATTTTCCTCACCTTTCTCAATAAAAGTTCTTTGTAAATTTTCCAAATGATGTTCTACTTCTGCCAATTCTGCTCTCTTCTGACTCAAAAGTTCCAATATCTCAGCTAAGGACTTCTGAGCTTCTGATAAGCAGGCTTTCTTAGGAACCACTACCGGTTTAGGGAACAATAAATGCAGCGAGGATATTTAAATTTGACACCTTTTTTAAAATGGACACCTATAGAATCCTTTATAGATATGATGGGTTTAAAGTGAGTAATTATTATTATAAATGCATTTGTTACTTATAATAATAAGTTATTATAAATAAATTTAAAAAGAGTTGTTTACAGTTGAAATGTCTTATGAATTAGTGTTGTTACCACAAATGCAGATTATATTGAGATTGTAAGACTATCTAAAAGAAAATCCCCTACTCTGATAGAATGTAACCTGAAAGAGGAACAGAAAAAACATGGTGAGGATACAGGTATGCAATAATTAGAAGCCTAAAGTGGTGGGGTGGGGTATGGTGGAAACAATGGAACCATAAGTACTGGTGCAGGACTAGTGCAGGCCCTCTGACACCCAGGAGGGTTCTGGGTGTCACATTTCAGAGAGGAGCCCTCCTCAATAGGGGCACCTCATACAGCTATGCAGGCTGCACGCTGCACAACTCCAGGAGCTACCCATTCACCATTTGTATAGGATCTCTGCTTTTCATCCCCTGGGAACAGGATCAAAGGTGCCAAGGCCAGCCATCAGCAGCCCCTTTGAGGGGCAAAGAAGCTAGTGGCAGCTAGAACTCTAGTGTAGAAATAGAGGTCCACCCACTTGTGCATTAAAACCTCTTCCTTCAGAAGAATCTCTGCTCCCTGTGCTTATCCCACTCTGTTTCACCGAGCTTCTGATGAAATTCCTTTGTAAAGGTCAGCCTGACTTGCCTGGATTCAAGAAAACAGTTAAATAGAAAGCTTAGTCCACAATTGGACTAAGAGCTAAGGACCCCTGGTGGCTAGCAGTGGTAATTACAGCAGTCCTCCCAGATGGAGATTATTAGAAACCTGGTGTGGCTGAGGAAGTGAGGTGAACCCCCAGGGCTAGGAAGTTGGGATGGATAGGGATTCTCCTCTGCCTATATTGTTCCACTAACAAGTAGGCATTATTACTACCCCGTATTTCATATGAGCAAACTGAAATTCAGAGGCAGTGGCGAGTGCTTAGTAGCTGATGATGGAGTTTTAATCTAGATCTTACAGTCAAATGCCCTTTCAGCACAGGATGCTACAACCAGTTCCCAAGGGAAAAACTTAGAGTTAGTGGAGCATTCGCCCTAATCTTTTCTTTCAATGCTAAGGTGCCATATATTAAAAAGCAGATTTCTGAGGAAATCTGTAACAGAGACAAATTGTCAATACCCAGCAAAAGTGAAGAAACTCTCAAAACTCAGAATCAACGTTCCGGAAACTCCTCTCTTAATGACATTTGGTCAAAATCGGGGTTCACATATTGCATGTAAGAAATGAAGGTAGGTTTACATCTTTGCTGTTGGATAACTTTCTGATTGACTTGGGTTAGAAAATAGAGAAAACTTTCCAGCCCTACAAATATTTTCTCTTGCAGAAACAGCTTCCTAGGAAGAGGGGATCCAGAGGACATATAAAATGTCCTTCAAATAGAAGAAATGCATGAAAGAGTTTGAGCAAAAACACTCGGAATTCCTCTCAGAAGCCGTTACAGAGATGGAGAGGAAAAGTGAGTTGGGGGAAATTGGAGGGGAAGACGAAGCATGAGAGACTGTGGACTCTGAAAAACAAACGGAAGGTTTTGGAGGGGAGGAGAGTAGCGGGTTGGGTGAGCCTGGTGGTGGGTATTGCGGAGGGCACGGATTGCATGGAGCACTGGGTGTGGTGCATAAACAATGAATTCT
>RCUC01016211.1:0-46448 GCA_003697995.1 Taxidea taxus jeffersonii
CCCCCCCCCCCGCCCCAGGCGCCCATGCCCCACGTTTTAATGACTTCATCGCATTGGTATATGTCTCACTCATCTAACAGGTTGGTAGGCAGCCATCCTCCACATGTGATTCAGGCACCAGTGGTCCTTCTGTCCTGTGGCTGTGCCATCCTCCATTCAGTGGCCCTTGGGGACGAGCATAGAGGACTGCAGGGTGCTAGCTCTACGTGGAAGTAGTGCCAGTCACTTGTGCTCACATGGCATTGGCCAGAGCTCAGTAACATGGCTGCAACCAAATTGCAGGGAACATGTCATTGTTGGGTGAGCAGCCACAGCCACTCAGTGATACTTCTGTACTAGGCCTCGTGTGCTGCAAATGACCAGAGCACAGCTGCCATAATCCCACATATCAGCAGGGCTGTCATTTGCCTCTATGACTCTTTCTTCTCAGCCCCATGGCTGATCAGTGAGCACGATCTTTCCTGAGGCAGATTAATATTCCATTGGGCTCTAGTCTGGTCTCACCAGCCTGTTAGTCCTTCTTTCTCATTAGATTGAGTCTTCTCACACCTTTGCTTATGAAATCATATTTTGATCCGTGCTTGCACTGAGGCCGTCTTATTTCCAGAATATTGTTGACAGGTGAGGTGTTCTCACATACTCTCTGTGGGCTTTCTGTCAGCTTTTGCTACTCCAGATGGTTTGTCTCCTAAGGCACGGGAAGGATCCCTGCATCCTCAGGTGAAGTGGCTGGACTCTTGGGCAGCCTTTATAGGCTGCCTCCAGGGTGGGATTAGATTCTCAACAGAAACGTTCTATGGGTGAAACAGTAGACACACCCTTTGTAAATTCTCCCTGATGATGCCTCCTTGCAATTCATATTATTCATCTGTGCTTGATTTTTAAGATAATTGAGGGGTAAATGTCACCTTTTGGGATTTTATTAATAGTATTAATTTTTAATGAGTCTTTTGAAGTCGCTTTTATTATAAACAGCCAGTTTTCCCTTGTGATAATAACTTGTAGTGCCAAATATTTGCATTTCACTTGAAACTAAGGGTTTGAATGTTTGAAATATAAGCAAATCTAATTCTCCTGTGTCTAGAGAAACTGCATAATGAACCATATGTATGTGGCTTAAGCAGACAGATGTGGAAGGTTTCTCTCTCATTTTATTTTTTTTTAAAAACGCTGGCAGAACTTAAAATTGGCAGCAGCTAGTAAATAGCTCTACCCAGCCGGCAAAACCACTGGAGCTGAAGTTGAAGGGGAAGAGTCCTCTTAGGGTGCTGGCACATGTGGGGCTTTTCCTGGCTCTGGCTTCTTGGGAGCCCGGGGCCCCATAGTTCATCTCCCCACATTTCTTAGTCTCTCTCCGGTGGTAGACTTTTCACATCTTTGTCTGTAAAGTTGAGCCAGTTGTTTCAATTGACTTTGGGGTTCATTTGGAGATGTTCCATGCATCTGGGTCCTGCAGCAAGATGGCCCTCTAGCTGCTGACAGAGACATCCTTAGCTGCCATCCCACTGCTGGAATGGGCCTTCCTCTGGTCCTGGCCATATGGCTTTTTTCTTTCTGTCACCTCTCATCCCTCCCTAACTCTGGGCCATCTTGACCTCTGGCCAGGGTTGCTCATGTGGTCTTAACTTGTCCTCCTACCTTTAGTCTTTCCTTTTCCATTCTTGTCACTGAAGTGATCTTTCTGTAACTGACATCTAATAATTTCATTGTTCTGTTTAATACTTACCTGTGGCTCCCTATTGTCTTCTAGATATAGTCTGTATCTCTTAACCTGGTCCACCTGGGCCCTGCTTGCTGTCTGGACTGTCTTCAGGCAGCTCCAGTAACATCCACATTGTACTAGCAGCCTATTCTGCCTACATGTAGTCTTTCAGAAGATGACCATTTTCTGTCATTTTGGGGGGTGGTTATAAATTCTGTTCCTTTTGTCGGTGTTGCTCTACGTGTTTTGTGTCATTGCTTCTCAAACTTGGGTGTGCTTCAGGTAATCTAGAGGACTTGTTAAACCACAGATTCCTGGGTCCCACTTCCAGACTTTGATTCCCCAGATGTAGGGTAGAGCCTGAGGCTCCATGTTTCTAGCGAGTCTCCAGGTGATGCTGATTTGGGTGGTCTGGGGACTGTACTTGGAGTAGCAAAGCTCTAGAGTAGCCTGTCTTGTTGTAGCACTTGCTTCATTATTTTGGTATTGCCTGTTTGTCTTTCTCTCTCTCATGAGACCCTAGGTTTCCTGGGAAAAAGAATCAGTTTACTCATCAGTATAGCTGAGTCACTGGTGCCTGGGATATTCTTGGTGTTCATAAGTATCTGTTGAATGAATGAATGGATTAATGAGTGGGTCACTGCTCATGCAGCAAAGTTCAAATCATTTTGCTTCTTGTGATGAGCTTTCTTTTAGACTATTTCAGCCTAAGAATGTGTGGAAGGTGACCTGCTCCTTCTGTATGCCCTCACCTGACACCGAAATACTCAGTGGCTATGGAACTTGAGAAATCCCCACAGAGATCAGAAACCATGGATGAACTATAGGAAGATAGACATGGATTTCTTTTTTCTTTTTTTTTTTTTAAAGATTTATTTATTTATTTATTTGAGAGAGAGACAGTGAGAGAGAGCATGAGAGGCTAGAAGGTGAGAGGGAGAAGCAGACTCCCCGTGGAGCCGGGAGCCCGATGTGGAACTCGATCCCGGGACTCCGGGATCATGACCTGAGCTAAAGGCAGCTGCTTAACCAACTGAGCCACCCAGGTGCCCGACATGGATTTCTTTTGATATATCTGAAACTTTATGTGAAATGGACTCATAGGTTTACTTTCATTTAGCGCAGTACAGAGTAGTGTTTCTGCACCTCTTTTAATATAAGGCAAACATCTGAACTTACTAGAGCCTATCAATAAATGGATCTCACACTACTTTCTAGACTCTGTGATGTGCCTGCTAGGGACTATATGCAGAATAAAGGTATACATGATATGGTTTTGGTCCCCCAGGTTGAAACCTGAGTGATGGTATTTCAAGAGCACTTGAAATGTTCAAGTATGTGTGATACTTATCATAAGAATTCATATTTTTTAAGATGCCCAATTACTTGTTTATTAAATCAGTTAAAAGCATGCAGTGAGAGGCAAGTTCTGGGAAGGAGGATGGGGGTAGGTTAACACATTTAGAGCAAGCCCATAGAAGGGCCATGCTACATTAAGTACAGGTTATACAATGTTCTTATGCCTTCTCCCTCTTTGTTGCAAGGCCTTTTTGGTTTTAGGGAGCAGGAACTCTCCTTGCCAGCTTAAGTCTTCTTGGAAAGGAGGTGGGGTTGGAGTTCTCATGGGAATCCAAGAAATGAGAGACAAGGAATGGCCCATTGGTCCTGAGGAGTGGGAGTTCTTAGTTATTCGTGCTGGTCCTAGTTGCCTTGGGTTTGCTTCACTCTCTGGTTGTCTGCTGGCTGCCAACAGCCATCCTCACCCCCTGTTCTTTTTAGTATTTCTCTACCTCACAGGTTCTGCTTAGGCTGGCCCTGGCTTCTTCATGGCTTCAAGCCCCACTGGGCCCTCACTCTGTATCGTGGCCTCATTGCATCCATTCAGGGTCTGTTTTCTGTGCTTTTGATCTTCATATTTCTTACCCACACCCCCAGTAATGAGCATCTGGCTAAAGTTTTTCTTGCTAGGGTAGAGTTTTCTATGCAAGAGGGTCCCAGAGGCCAGAAACTGTGTGCCCTCTCTTCCTTACTTGGACTCAACTGGGTGAGACCAGGTGTGAGGTGGGTCTTGTGGTGCACATGTGGCTGCCAAGCCCACCTTTGTATCAGAGCTGGAGGATGGGAATTGCCTTCTCCAGTGGCTGTGGTCCTGGCAGGTACACTGGAGAGCCCTTTGGGGCAGCGGGACTCAAGTAATAGGATTTGAGCAGGCTAGGATCAGAGAAGGGATGGGTCTGGGAAGAAGACAAGAGATCTGACCTATGAAGAGTCAGCAAGTGGGTGATCCGCCTGCTAAGAGTGAGAAGGGGGGGAGGTTGGATTATAAGGTCCCTAAAGGCCACGTGGGGGAGGTGGATTTTTTTTTTTTATTAGGCGACAGGTCATCTCTGTAGGCTTTTAAGCCCTGTTAGAATAGGGACAGGGTTTCTCGCCAGTGTCCTGCTGGGTTTGTGAACTGTCCGCTTGATCGTTCCGTTGTAAACATCCATTCTTGTGTCCAGCCCATTCCCAGCTTTTTAGATACATTTACTCCAGCTGTTTCCTTCAGTGCTAACCAGAAGGACAGTGTTCCTGGGAGTCCTACACATTATAATTTGGCCAGGAACCCAATCCATGGCATACCAATTCCCTCTACCCCTGCAACCTGGTCAGACATCTGGCCTTGTTCGGAAAGGGCTAGTGTGGAACGTTTGAATTTGGCTCTGGGATTTGGTGGGAGTGTTTCAGAAAGTTGTGTGGTCCATTGGGTACTTAGGCTGAATTGTGGCCTTTCTTGCTTTATTGATATTGTTTATTATCAGAACGATAGGAATTTCTGAAAACAACTTGGATGCAACTCAATTTTTAAAAATGAATTTATTTTTAAAAATTGAGATAAAATGGTATATAACATTGTATTAGTTTTAGGTGTGCAATGTAATTATTTGATATATGTATATAATGCAAAATGATTATTACACTAGTTAACATCCATCATCATACATAGTTACAGATTTTTTCTTGTGATGACAACTTACACGGTTTACTCTCTTAGCAACTTTTAAAAACATATAGTACAGTATCATCAACTATAGTCACCATGCTTTACATTACATCTCTAGGACTTACTTATAACCAAAAATTTGTACCTTTTGACCACTTTTACCCATTTTGCCCACAACCCTCATGCCTGACAGCCACCAATCTGTTCTCTGTATCTATGAGTTTGATTTTTTTTTTTGGTTCCATGTATAAATGATATCATACAGTATTTGTCTTTCTATGTCGGACTTATTTCGCTTAGTATTATGTTCTCAAGATCCCTGATGCAACTCAATTTAAAAAAGGCCTTGTAGAGAGTAGGCTGACTTTTTTGAACAACAGATAAAACAGAGGAGGGGGTAATTACTTGCTGACTGCAATAATGCAATAATGCTGATTGCAAATAATGAAGGATATGGACTCATCTCTTAAGTTGTATGGGCCTTCATTTCTTCATCTGAGAAAAGGATAATAATACCTGCTATGTCTACCTTTCAAAGGTTTTGAGATGCTCAGGTGAGATAGGTATGTGTAGTGCTTTGTAAATTTGAAAGCATTCTATGAATTTAAGGTAATAACTAATGATTAGTGCCTTCTGGGGCATTTAAAAGTGTCTGATATAGATTTAGTGGAAACTCACCTGGTATGAAAACTTTAAAGATGACATCTCAAGGTTATATCACAGCTCAGCATTTTATAGTCTTATTTCATCTCTGAAAGTCACAGAGGAGAGAGCTGGGTGTTCCTGAGAATTACTTGCTGGAATGGGGTGTGTGGGGATGGGAGGAAGGGTGCAGAGATGGTCGGCTGTCTTTTCTAGGGATAGTGAGTAGAATGCCCTCCTAATGATTAATTTCTTGATAGTGTGTGCAGAAGCAGGCAACTTGATGGCTTATTAGTAGTAATATCTCTCCTTTTCTTTCCTAGTCTCCTTTTGTCCTAAAGGGTCACACTCTTTGTGTTCACCTTAGCCTTGGAGTAGATGGGAGGAATGGAACAAAAAGACCAAGCTCCTCCTTCCAGAATCACCAGTTTTGCTTCTTTCCTGATGGCCTAGTACAGTCTTTTCTCCTGAAGTTCCCTTCTGGTTCTCCTTATCCTTAAATCCTCACATTTGCCTTGCATGCCCCCTAGTGGCAGGTCTGATGCACCCCATGTTATGTTGCCCGGTTTGTTGTGTTCTCCAGACCCAGTTCTATTACCAAGTGTTACCCACAGTTCACAAATGCAGAACAACAGGTTCTGGGATCCTGACTTGCCACTCGAGTAGGACGTGGGGAGGTGGCATTGGAATCGGAACTTTTGATTCCCAGAATTATACAATGGAAATGCCTCAGAAAAAAGATGACATGGTTATAGCTTTTGTAGATTAAAAAAAATGGCTTAAAAGAAAGCTGCATTAGTTTGCTGCCTACTCAGCTAATCTGAAAGGATAAAAATGTGGTCAGTATTTAAAGATAAGAATGATCGTCCTTTTGGGGCACCTGGGTGGTTCAGTCAGTTAAGCTTCTGGCTCTTGTTTCACTCAGGCCCTGGTCTCAGGGTTGTGAGGCTGAGCCCCAACTCCGGCTCTGTGCTGGGTGTGGAGCCTGCTTAAGATTCTCTTGCTCCCTCTACCTCCATCACTCCCCACCCTGCACTCACTCTTTCTCTAAGTAAATAAATAAATAAAATGTTTAAAAAGAATGATCATCCTTTTTACTCTTTCTTCAGCATATTGGAAAAACTTCCTTCACTCACCAAGTGTTCACTACTTCATGCTCAGTCCTGTTAACAACTTTGAGGTATACAAAAAAATTACAAAGCATTTTGTATGTCTGCCCTGCAGAAGTTTATGTTCTAATTATGTCCTAGTTACAAGGTGTTTAAATGTATTCTCTTAAGGAAAAAAGTAAGTAGAATGCATGATAACTTTTGCTGATGTTTTGTATTTTTACCTCTGAGCATTTGCTTATTTATTTTTTAAGTCCTTTTCCGTGGAGAGAGAACCACATGATAACAGCAGTAATTACCCGGAGGAACCCTGGAGGATAACAGAAGAACAGCGCGAGTACTACATCAATCAGTTCCGATCCCTTCAGCCTGACCCGAGTTCCTTCATTTCAGGTAACTAAGTCTGATGGGTGAAGACACGGGCTCCATGTCTCCATTGTCTCACATCGATAACAGTACACATCTTGAGAAATAGTTCACACAAAATGAATGTGACAGCCTTCTGTGATTCTGATTTGTTTTCCTCTAAGACTGAATTTCTTATCAACTGTAAACCGTGCAGCAAAATACTTGGCAATGACATTTGAAGAATAATGTTTCAGTTTCCAAGGTTTAAGTGGGAATTGGGGAAAACCTGGTCTAGACCTGTGCCTTATTAGCGGAGCAGTTCTTGAGATGGGAGACTGTGGCACCAGGATGACCTCTTTAATTGCTTATTCATAGTCGAGCAAAGATATAGTGTAGCCTTCTAAAGATTTTGTGTCACAAGTCTCTTAATGTTATGTATGCTTTAGAAGTCCAAATTTGTACTCGTTTTCTTTGGCTCAAATCCTTCTGCTCTGGATTTTCTGAGAGAAATTAAAACATGGGAGAAAGATAGACCAGCAGTTTTATGTCCACATGTCTGTTCCTCTGGGTTGTCTTCTAAACACGTATTCCTGTTGAGTTCTCATGCAAAATTCAAACTGAGACAAACTGATTTAATTCCTGTATGCCTACATTTTCCTGGGCTAAAGACTAAACAGTGCAATAGCAGAGTCTGGAAGAAAAATTCATAAAACTTTCTTTTTGTACTTCAATTTTGAAGAATAACAATATTTCCTCAATAGTTGTAACCTGACATATTGAATGTGGACTGATTTTCTCTTGAGAAGTAAGGTATATAATTGAAATATACTTGTATAAATTCAGACATCATTTTTCTGATTGGTGGTAGTAGTTTTATTGAAAGGCGAATATCATAAATACAACAAATTCAGTGTTGACAACAGCACTTAAAATAAGCAGAAACCCAGACTGACCATTTACTAACCTTACCCACTGCTTAAGTGAGTTTTAAATTTTTTTTAAAGATTTGGTTTATTTATTTGAGAGAGAGAGAGAGAGCACGAGCTGGGCGGGAGTACAGAGGGAGAGGGAGACACGGGTCTCCACATGGGGCTCAATCCCAGGATCCTGGAATCATGACCTGAGTCGAAGGCAGATGCTTAGCCAACTGAGCCACCTAGGCGCCCCTTAAGTGAGTTTCTTCATAATGTATGTGTATAATTAAACAAATACAAACGGGTAGCTGTTAGGAGTGTTTTTATTTTAACTTCCTTATTTTGCAGAATTTCAAATGTGATACAACTAGATTGGCTAGTACATCAAGCCCCTGTGTACCTATTACACAGCACAGTGATTTTGTTCAGCCTGTATCCTCTCTCAGCCCAGATGATTTTGAAGCAGTTATCAGATCATTTCATTTGAAAATATTTCAGTTCATATCTCGAATGATAAGAAAGACTTCTTTTAAAAACGTAACCGCAATTCACTGGCACACGTGAAAAGAAATACGAAACACATTTCCTTAATATCATCAAGTCTTTGCTCAGATTTCCCTGATTGTCTCACAAATGCCTTTTAAAAACAGTTCAGTTTGTTGAAGGTCAAGAGGAGTTCATATATTGCAATTAGGTGATGTCTCTTTTAAAAACAAAATCTTTTCTGAGATATTAACATACCATAAAATTCACCCCTGTAAAGTATACAGTTCATTGGTTTTTGTATATTTACAGGATATATTCACAATCTGAATTTAGAACCCTTTCATTACCCCACAACAAACCACCTACTTATTAGCAATTATTCCCCATTCCTGTTCTCCCCACCTCCCAGCACTACATAATGACTAAACTACTTTTTCTCTCTAAAGATTCATCTATTTTAGGCTTTTCCTATAAATGAAATCATATAATGTGTGGTCTTTTTTTGTGTCTGACTTCTTTGACTTAGCATAATATTTTTTTAAGGTTTATCCAGGTTTGTACTATGTGCTAGAGCTGGATTGCTTTTTTATGGCTGAATAATTTCCATTATATAGATATATACTACATTTTATTTATTCATCAGTTGATGGGCACTTGATTTGTGTTGTTTCCGCTTTTTGGCTATTAAGAATAATGGTGCTTGGGGGCGCCTGGGTGGCTCATTCATTTGAGCGGCTGCCTTCGGCTCAGGTCATGATCCCAGGTCCTGGGATTGAGCCCCACATTGGGCTTCCTGCTCAGTGGTGTGTCTGCTTCTCCCTCTGTTCCTGGCCCCACTCTCATCCTCTCTCTCTCAAATAAATAAAAAATCTTTAAAAAAAAAAAGGAATAATGCTGCTCTGAACATATGTGTGCACATTTTTGTATGAATGTGTGTTTTAATTTCTCTTAAATATATACCTAGGACTGGAATTGCTGGGTCACATGCTAACTCTGTGTTCAATCATTTGAGAACCAGACTGTTTTGCACGGTGGCGGCATCATTTAACATTGCCACCAGCAGCATAGGAAGGTTCCAGTTACTGCACATCCTCACCAGCACCTACTGTCTTTTGCTTATAGCCATCCTAGTGATGCCAGATGGGCTGAGGCCCCAAGAGGGAGGGCCTCAGGCCCCTCACCATGAGCGTTCTTGGCTTTGTGTGAAAAAGAATTCAAGAGCAAGCTGTTCAGAAAAAGAAACAAAAATTTATTGAGTATGGAAGTGAGAAGGGAGCTACTTCACAGATAAAATAGTGGTCTCTCCTCCTAGGTAAGGAAGAGGACCCTCCTTTGCCTCTAAGAAAGAGTTTTCTAAGTTTTAAAAATTAGCTCACTGTATAGGGAGGGGCTTACTCCTTAACTTTGGGTTTACCATTTACACTGGGTGCTTAGTTTCTCCGTTGTCTTAGGGTTGTGAAATTACCTACAGGGAGCACTTTTAAGAATGTCTGGCCTTTGTGGCTTTTACTACTGGAGGGAGTGGGGTCTGTGGTCTTCATGGTTGGCTCTTGTGACTCTGTCTACTACCTGCTCACTTCTGGGTTAAGGGTCAGCCTCAAACCTGAATGGCTTTACTTTGGTCAACTTGTCTCCTGGGTCTCCTTTCCCTCCTACCTCACTAGTGAGTGTGAAGTAGTATCATTTGTGGTTATCATTGACATTTCCCAGATGAAAAATGAAATTGGACATCCTTTCATGTTCTTATTGCGTATCTTCGTTGGAGAAATGTCTATTCAAATCCTTTGCCATTTTAAATAAATACTGAACGTAAGAGTTCCTTATGTACAGGCATAACTTGGGGATATTGAAGATTTGGTTCCAGATGACAGCAATAAAGTAGATATTGTAATAAAGAATGTCAAATGTTTTGATTTCCCAGTGCATATAAAAATTATATTTACACTATGTTGTAATCTGTTAAGTGTGCAATTGTATTATATCTAAAAAAGCACTGTATATATATATATATATATATTTTTAAAGATTTATCTATTTACCTATTCAACAGACAGAGATCACAAGCAGGCAGAGAGGCAGGCAGAGAGAGTGGGGGTAGTGGGCTCCCTGCTGAACAGAAGGCCTGATGCGGGGCCCGATCCCAGGACCCTGAGATCATGACCCGAGCCAAAGGCAGAGGCCCCAACCCACCGAGCTACCCAGGCTTCCCGGTTTATCTGTTTTTAAAAGTAAAAGCAAATTCTTCTCTGTGTGAATATGTTTATGTGTGTGTGTGTACATTTTTATCTCCCATCTTGTGTGAGCGTACTATTTCTACTTCTCTCCACTTGCTTGTTCCGGTTAACATTATGTCCTGGTGATTACTCAATATTGCATGGAGAGATATCTCCCATTCGCTTTTGTGGTTGTGTACTACTAGATTGTGTGACGACAATAAATGTCGTCATTTATTTAGCTAGTCTGCTTTTGGGATTCTTTCTAGTCTTTTGCTCTTACGCATATTTTTGTTGTGAATAGCCCTCTACCAGTCTTTTTATATTTTTGTCAGTGTATCTTTGGATAATATGATTTTGCTAGACATTGCAAGACACTCCTTCCATGGGGTTTGTGCTGGGCTGCCATTTCAGCAGCACTGTAGAAGATGCCCATTTTCCCAGTCTTACTATTACTACATGTTCACTGACTTTTGTATTTTTCTTCCATTTGATAGGCAAGAAATCATGTCTTTGTGTGGTTCTATTTTTGTATTTTGTATTTGTGGGTCTTTTATGAAGAAGGTTGAGGGTTTTTTTTTAATAAGATTTTATTTATTTATTTGACAGACAGAGATCACAAGTAGGCAGAGAGGCAGGCAGAGAGAGAGGGGGAAGCAGGCTTCTCCCTGAGCAGAGAGCCCAACGTGGGGCTCGATCCCAGGACCCTGGGATCATGACCTGAGCCGAAGGCAGAGGCTTTAACCCACTGAGCCACCCAGGGGCCCCAGTTTTTTTAAAAAATATGATTAAGACTCAATTGGGCATCTGGCTGACTTAGTCGATAAGAGCATGTGACTCTTGATCTTGGGGTCGTGAGTTCGAGCCTCATGTTGGGGATAGATTACTTTTAAAAAAGGGGGGTGTGGTTGCATCTATTTCTGTGAACTGTCATAGCTCTACCTATTATTGTATTGTGTTATTGGTCTTTATTTTTAAGATTTTTATCTATTCATTATGTTAACATTTATCACTGATATATCAATGCTATGTATAGCTGCTTCTTACTGGGCTGAGACACTCCTTGTAATAAAAAGTCTGAATCTACATTTTGATGTTTGATTGATATTTAAAGCCTCATGTCTTCCTCTTTTGCTCACATAAGGCTTCCCAGCAAGTCTGAAAACAGCTGGAGAGAACAAGGAAAGGAGGCTGGCTTGGGGTTTTTAGGTTGGCTGGGATTAGGGCTGGGCTGAGGATTCCAGCTCACTGATTAAACATCTGTCAGCACCAAAGGAGGGAGCACTTGGGCTTTCTCATCAGCTTCCTTCTCTGGCAGGTGACAGCCAGGGCACAATTGAACTTGTTAGCTGTTGGCTTCCGGATGGGCCCTACCTAATCTCTTTGGGACACCATGGCAGAACAGTCCCTCTCTACTGTCTGAAGGCCAGGCTGGGTCTCTGGCTTGGGTTTAGGCCTAGTGTGATTTGAAGAAAGGATATCAAGGGGGAAAAGAAGAATGAGTTGGGGGGTGAATGTTTTTATATCTATAAATAGCTGATAAAAAGGCTCTTCAGACATTTCTGATAAATGTTTGACAAGGTGGCTGCACTGATGGCTAGTAGTCCTGTGACAGCATTTTTTCTCAGGATGCTTTTGGGAGAAAGCTCATTGGTTAATAGGGCACTTTGCCTTTGATTCTTAATAATCTATCAAGGGAAAATAGATCTGCTTTAGGGTACATTATAATACCTTGTTTTAAGGCCAGCTCGAAGACTTGTGATTGCCAAGGAAAGACTTTTAACTTAATCAGTTTAGAGCTTGAGGCTTTGACTGTTCTTCATGTTAGAATCAAGGCCTTTGAATTTTGAAACTGGTCTTAGAGCTGAAACCGTAAAAATTTCAATCTCATTAAGGATTGGCCTAACATTTTAAGTGCAGTTGGGACTTGGAGTTATATAACATGTAAAATGGAATGATTACCTGATTTCAGTTGATACTGGTAAATTCGTGATGGATAAAGAAAGTAGCAAGAGGTTCCTGGATAAATTTCTCAAAGAGCCACCAAGAGATCTTATATTTCACCAAACTCTTTACCAAGATGCCTGTTTTGTCTTTGTGTGATAAGATGAATGGTGTCAATTTTCTTTTTGCTCTGTTTTCTGCCATGATCGTATATTACTTTCTCACCCTTTCATTAAAAGTGCTTGACAGATTTTTACTTTAATAATTTTGAAATTTGTCTTTTGAATTTTGAATAAACTTTTACAGATCTTTGGAAAAATTGAGAAGGAATTTATATATATAATAAGTATTATGATATTGTTTCTTTTGCCCAGTTATAGCTTATATATTCTTTTAAAAGCTGTTCATAACACTGGAAAAATAAAGTTAAAAAAATAAAAGCTATTCATATGTTGTTTTAGCCATATGATTTATGGTTGCTTTGATGAATAAATATTACATTTATTGTTATATGGTAGGGATTCTGAATGAAAAAATGACAATTCATTTACATATAAATATAAAAAGTTGCTCTAGATAAGTAATTAATGATTTGTTTAAACAGTGGCTCTCTTGGCAGGTTCTGTGGCCAAGAACTTCTTCACCAAATCAAAGCTTTCCATTCCAGAACTCTCCTACATATGGTAAGTATAATTAATGCCATATTAGTATCATAGTGTCATTACATACCCATACCTTAGCTCCTACTTTTGCATTTTGAAAGTCTTATCCTTTGAATTTTTAAAAAAAAGATTTATGTATTTATTTTAGAGAGCACAAGCAAGGGGAAGGGCAGATGGAGAGGGAAAGAATCTCAAGCAGACTTCTTGCTGGGTGTGGCACCCAACTTGGAGCTTGATCTCATGACCCTGAGATCATAATCTGGGCTGAAATCAAGAGTCAGACACTTAGCTGGCTGTATCACCAGGGCCCCCTTGAATTTTTTTTGACAGACTAAAAGAGTGAACAGAACTTAAGATTTTTGTTGCTGTGAAGATTAAATAAGTTATTATATGAAAAGCACAATGTTCAGTGTCTGGTGCACTGTAACTGTTAGCTCTTACTTAAAAATTAATTTTCCAGTTATTATCCTCCTCTAGATCCCTTTCCTGTCTAAACAATTGTGTGGGCATATGAATATTCCCATCTTGTGAATTTTATTTTCAGATATTTCTACTTGATGTGATACAAGTAACCAGAGGATCTTGAAAAGCTCTTCTTTAAAATATTTTATGAGGCCAGGTGAACAGAAGGTCTACAGATGTTTTGAAATTAAGTCAAATTTGACTATTCTAGCAGCCTCTGAGTTTCATAAATTTGGCTGGTGTTTATCAGCTGGGCCCTAGTTCTGACTTGCAGCTGTGGTGCGCACTGCACCTTGCCGCTGTGCTGGCTGCAGCCCGGGCTCCAGAAGGCCTGTCCCAGGCCGGTCCAGATGGCTGATTGCGTTTATGAGAACACTTGGTGCCTCTGTAAACTCCCGGCTGTGTGTGGGCCCTTCTTCCTCAAGCCTGGGTGGGAGACCACGCTGCTATAAATATATAATAAAAACACTGGAATATTTATGTAAGACTTTTTTTGCACAAGGATTTACAAAAATTGTGGTGGGATTTAAAATTGCTTGTCATGTTTTGTTCATTTTATTGGAAAACTATTCCAGTAACACTTGTACATGCCAATGTATCTGAGATTTCTGAGCTGGGTTTAGGTTCTTCAGCAATATAGTCTAGCATAATTCTTTTTTTTTTTTTTTACAACAAGCCTTATATATATTAGATTTTAAAGCTAGGGGGAAAATAGACTATTGTTTTGAAAAGAAGACATTCTCTTTTGGCAGAATTCCCAGTCTTAATGTTATTGGCATGAGGCTTCCTATTTTTTGTTGAGATATATCCATGAAAGGTGAATGGTGTTCTCTCCAGCCAGTGTTTGAAACAGGTCCCTGACTTTTTACCCTAGGGAGCTGCTCCTTCAGGGCTGGTGCATTCTAAATATTGGCGGGAGAAGGATGTGAATGGTCTAGAGGAACATTAGGGAGCTTACCTTCTATATTTCTTCTTTGAAGTAGAAATATCTTTCCAGCACAGTTTTATGTCCCATCTCTTTGCTTGTCCCAGCACAAGTATATTGTTTCTGTACACCTAAGAGACTGGTTGAACTTATGGTGTCTTACTTTGGCAAATACGTTTCTTTTGTGCTGAGTAAATAGGTCTGTGCCTTTCAGTGGGAAACACGGACTGAAGCAAAGATAAGCCTTTTCAAGACTCTTTCTTCCTTTCTGTCTTACCTGGTTCCAGCCTTCCCAAGTTGCTGGTTTTATCTGAAAACATAATTCAACCAGTATTTATTGAACTCACTTGTATTTTCCCAGGAGGGAATTAATTCTCAGGCAAATTTTGTTTTGTTTTGTGTTTTTTTTTTAAATTTAAAAAAAATGTTTTATTTATTTATTTGAAAGACAGAGATCACAAGCAGGCAGAGAGACAGGCAGAAGGAGACAAAGGGAAGCAGGCTCCCTGCCGAGCAGAGAGCCCGACGCGGGGCTCGATCCCAGGGCCCCGGGATCATGACCTGAGTTGAAGGCAGAGGCTTTAACCCATGGAGCCACCCAGGCGCCCCTTGTTTTTTATTTTTAATAGACTTTAATTTTTAGAGCAGTTTTAGGTTTACGGCCAAATTGAGCAGAAGGTAGAGAGATTTCCCATATATCCCCATCCCCACACAGGTGATCATCCCACGATTAAATAGTAGATACAGGTTAAATATAAATATGCTATTTTCAAGCAAATTTTTGATACATTTATGTGACTTGAAAAGTTCAAGGTTCTTCCTAAAAGCTGAAAAATGAAGTGCTCATTTCTGAGCTCAGTTAACTGTATAGTGGCTGGGACAACTGTAGAAAGGTTGAGGCCCACCCTTCCTCTGACTATTGTGAGTGCCAGGTCTGGGGCTCTTCATACCACCATGCATTTACTGAACGACTATTAGCTAACGAATTCTGAGCCTTATTTTCTTTTTCGTGCTGTAGTTTCTTGTCTTTTGTACTCAATGTTGTAAAACAGGCCTACCAGAGAACCTGAAGTGTGTAAAGTTTTGTTTATAAAGTGCTGCTGGTACTGGTGCTATTGATCGGCATTTGTCTTCCAGGTGCCCCCTGAGATTTTATAGGAGTTTGGAGACTTCGCAGGGCCACCACCAGAGAGCCTGGGAGTTGTGTTTGCATATTAAAAAAAAAAAAAAAAGATGTATTTATTTATTTATTTATTTATGGTGGGGTTGGGGGTGGAGAGAGAGATGTGTGCACACACCCATGCAAGTCTGGTGGGGGAGGGCAGACAGAGAGGGAGAGAGAGTCTTTTTTTTTTAAAGATTTTATTTACTTATTTATTGGACAGACGGAGATCACAAGTAGGCAGAGAGGCAGGCAGAGAGAGAGAGGAGGAAGCAGGCTCCCCGCTGTGCAGAGAGCCCGATGCGGGACTCAATCCCAGGACCCTGAGATCATGACCTGAGCCGAAGGCAGAGGTTTAACCCACTGAGCCACCCAGGCGCCCCAGAGGAAGAGAGAGTCTTAAGCAGACTCCATGCTGAGTGCAGAGCCCGACAAGGCCCTCGATCCTAGGATTCCAGGATCAGGACCTGAGCCGAAATCAAGAGTCAGATGCTTAATGGACTGCGCCACCCAGGTGCTCCATGCTTGCATATTTGAGGCTGAGTAACTTTTCCTCTAAGCTCTGTGTTACGTGCTTGTGACATGTTATATTTAGGGAACTTAGTGATGCTGACTGTGATGGAGCCCTGACCCTGCCTGAGTTCTGTGCTGCGTTTCATCTCATTGTGGCTCGGAAAAATGGCTACCCACTGCCCGAGGGCCTGCCTCCAACTTTGCAGCCAGAGTACCTGCAAGCAGGTAAGGCATCCTCAAAGTCCTAAACCTTTGACATTTTCCATCCAGGCCTTATAAGAATTTTTTGTGCCTTAAGGTGGTATCCGGGCACTTTACGGAGTCTTTGGTATCTAAAGTCCTTTAAGTGCTATTAGATTGTCACATCTTATGATATAAGAATTCGGAATGGTGTGGTTAAGTGTGAGTCATTTGTTATTCCCATTCTATTATTCTCTGGATGAATTTGAGCCAGTCACTTACCCTTTCATTAAAATTGTGCAGTAGGCAAGTACCGAACCTGCTAGCTGATATAAAATGAAGAAAAAGATCTTCTTGTAGAGTCAAGTGCTGCCTTGGCATCTTTAGGTACGACCTAATGTTCCCAAGTGGCCTGGGGCAATGGAATGGAAGAAGTTAAAAAACTACATGCCAGAAAATGTGCAAAGTGCTGTGATCTTAACGTACTCTTGATAAATTTTTACATCTGTATACATCTATGTAACTGCAATCAGATAGAGATATGGAACATTCAGCACACCACAAGGTTGGACTAGAACTCTTTGTCTTTCTCCTTAACAGAGCTATTACCCCCAAACCCTTTCAATAAGAAGAGTCATGGTGAGTCTAACATTTGTATCAGTTCTTTTGGAAGACTGGAAAATTAAATATGTCTTGCCCCTTTCAAAGGCAGTGGGCACTGATATGATTTCTGTTACTCAGGGAAGTATAGCTTCCATTGTGAAGGTTCCAGAAACAGCTGGTGCTGTCAGTAAGCTTTCTCACGTATTAGGGAAGGCCTCTTAAAAACATGAGACGTCTAGCCATGGATGATTATTGGCAAGGAGAAGCAATGTCTAAAGAAATTGTGAATAGTCTTTACAGAGTACACATTTTGTGTTTAGATCTGAAAAAGGCCCCAGTTTTTCATGTCTTGTCACCTCATAACAACACTAGATTCAAAGTGGCCAGTGACTTACCTAAGTCAGTCTTGGGGTCTTTGACTCTTAAATAAAAAGTCTTTCATTTTCTGTATTTGGTAGTGGGTAGGCCAAAGCTCAGCCAAAGGGAGGAGACCAAGTGTGTGGCCTGTGCCAGTGGCAGGTAAACATGTTGGGGAAGAGTGACCCATTCTGGGATCTTCCCCAAATGCCTCCATGAAATGTATGAAGGGGAGAGTTCAGGTAGTAGAGTCTACTACTCATTTCAGAGCTTAGGCTTTGGGAATAGCAGCTGCTTTCTGACTACTCCAGCCTGCTACCCTTCCTTCCAGGCTGGGGGAGACCCTCAGGGATCCCCAGGAACAAGTTTGCAGTTGGGCAGCATGACAAACAGCTCTGTTTCCACTTTGGTGTCTATCTCATCATCTTTTTTTCTCCTTTTTTCCCCTCTCTGTTCCTCCTGGATTGAGGCAAAGAAGAGCTAACATTCTTGGGTCTGTCTTGGCAAGGGTGTAGCTTTCATAACCATGTCAGTATCAGGTCATCCAGGAGCCCCTTTTCCTGGGAGCAAGGCCACATGAGGCTTTGTCTCTCTCTCACTCTTATGAGGATGAGCAGCTGGCCAGAGGGCCAAGGTCTGCTCCAGGGCTACTTAGTTGTATTTAATACTGTCACTGTTTCCTACTGTGAGCCCTGGGTTCATGGGTTGTTTCAAAAGCCACTGGTAAAATTTTTAAAAAATCTGTAAGCCCTGTGCAAAAATTGTGTTAATAGAAGACATGTAGCCTCTTCTGATTCCTTCACTGCTGCAAATGGCTGCTTTTGCCTTGGTTATGCAGTTGCGGCGGGGAGAGGGGGTGTCTGTGAAGCAGAGTGCCAGTCAAGAGGCAGCTTCCTTTCAGTTGGAATGAAGCCCCTTGTTTGTTCCTGATCATTTGTGGAGGCTGTCAGCATGCATTTATACAGAAACAACTGAAGAATCCATCGTGTACCCTTTAATTAAACAAAAACTGCACATCATTTCCAGAGCTTATGGCATTAATTTTAAATAATAATTATACAGTTCTAATAAAAACCATGAGGGACCTCATAAAACCCCATCACCCTCAGTGATGGTACATTTTAGGCAAACCCTGAGGGTTTAACAGTTAACTCTTTTTTAAAAAGATTTTTATTTATTTATTTGACAGAGAGCTATATAGAGAGTGAGCACAAGTAGGCAGAGAGGCAGGCAGAGGGAGAGAGAGAAGCAGGCTCTCTGCTGAGCAGGGAACCTGATGCGGGAATTGATCCCAGGACCCTGGGATCATAACCTGAGCTGAAGGCAGCTGCTTAACCCACTGAGCCACCCAGGTGCCCCAACAGTTACTGTTTTTAATGCTTTATCACTCATGTTTATTTTTGTATATAGCTCAAGAAAATGGCCAGAACTATCTAAGTTTTCTCTGTGCTTTTAGATTTTGCATATATGTGTGATTCTGTTCATTTTGGGGGTTCATTTTTATTGTATCCCACTTGGCTTTTTTAAAAACTTAGCTTCCTTACAGCCACTTTGGAAAACAGTGTGGAGGTTCCTCAAAAAGTTAAAAATAGGGCTACCCTATGACCTAGCAATTGTACTACTGGGTATTTACCCCAAAGATGCAGTTGTATAAGAAGGGGCACATGTACTCCAATGTTCATAGCGCAATGGCCACAATAGCCAAACTGTGGAAAGAGCCGAGATGCCCTTCAACAGACAAATGGATAAAGAAGATGTGGTTCATGTACACTATGGAATATTACTCAGCCATCAGAAAGGATGAATACCCAACATTTGCATTGACATGGATGGAACTGGAGGGGATTATGTTGAGTGAAATAAGTCAAGCAGAGAAAGTCAATTATATGGTTTCACTTATATGGGAAACATGAGGAATAGCTTGGAGGACATTAAGAGAAGGAAGGGAAAAATGAAGGGGAGGCGGAATCAGAAGGGGAGACGAACCATGAGAGACTACGGACTCCGGGAAACAAGCTGAAGGTTTCAGAGGGGAGGGGGGGGGGGGATGGGTGAGCCCAGTGGCGGGTATTAAGGAAGGCACACATTGCATGGAGCACTGGGTGTTGTATGCAAACAATGGCTCATGGAACACTGCATCAGAAACTAATGATGTACTGTATGGTGACTAACATAACATAAAAAAAAATAAAAGCTTAGCTTCTTGTTGCAACTTTTTTTCTGATCTACAGTCAGACTTTAAAAAAAAATCTAACCTAGTTTTCAATAAGATTGGTGAAGGGTATAAATTCAGTTGATACCTTCATGCATTTATAATTATACAAGCTTGTTTTCAATAAAATAATGAAACAAATTGTTGTATCCGATTTTTTTCCCTAATAGTGGAAATTAAAGGACACAGTTGGAAGGAAAAGTTGGATTATTTGGTAGCTTACCCATGGTCCTCTGATATTTTCCTGTTTAGGTGACTGGGTAGATTATAGTATAGATTTTTACTGTCAAGTTTTTAAAAAATAGTTGTGTGAGCACTGTGTTACTCTCACGGGTCAGAATGCTATATAGAAGAGCATTCCTACCGTTATGGAACTTGCTGGCAGAGAATCGATGTTCAGTAAACTCGTGTACTCGTAACTGGAGGCAGTGATAGGTGCTGTGAAGGAAAAACACAGCTGCAGCAAGAGGGTGCATGACCTTGGGGAAGACTTAAATATTTGCGGTGGGATGTGAAGGATGAGCTAAGGACTATGTAGGTGAAGAAGGGGGAAGGGTGGGCTCTGGGCAGAGGGGGCTGCAGGTATGCTGTGGAGGGCCTCAGAGGGGACTGGAACACGGGAGGCGTGGAAAGTGCAGGCCACAGTGGCCGGAGTGCTAGGAGCTAGAGCTGGAGGGGCTGGGGATGAGGCTGAGGAGGAAGGTATGGAGCAAGTCAGGGCAATGACGTTGATGGGTTTTAAGCAGGGAAGTGTCTCAATCCGAGTTGCCAATGGTTGCTGATTGCTGAGGCTGGTTGCTGGTTGGAGAGCAGGTTTTGAGGAGCAAGGGTGCAAGCGTGAAGACCAGGTGATGGCAGCAGTCCAGTTAGATCCACAGGGGGCTGGCACTGGGGAGGTGACAGTGGAGCTGGAGACATGGGGGCAGGCTAGAGAGAAGTTTAGCTGTTAATGATGGCGTTTGTAGGTTTGGAAAGTGTTAGCTTTGTCTGTAGCAAGACCCTCTCGTGATAAAGTTTAAGTCCTGCAGTTCTAGTCAAATCACGGATCGGTAAACTAGAAGCAAAAATCTTATCTCGGTTAAACCTGCTGGTGTGGCCGGATTGTGGAATGGTACTTGGAAAGGTGTTTTGCTGAGTTTTTACTAAGGAAGCCAGACTCCATGGTATAGTCAGAAAAATCACCAGGGCCCGCGGTTTGCCCTACTTGATGTTGTTACAGGATCGCAGGGTCAAACAGTGACCCCCTCAGACACAAAGGGGTGAAGTGAAGTGGAAGTTTCTGAAGTGAAGGTGAGAGCGGAAAGGAAAGCAGAGAGCTCTCCGGAGGGACGGGGGTCCCGAATGGGTTGGCACTGGGGGGTTTTAGGTCGGTCTTCTATTGAAAAGTTGTCCAGGGAGCTTGTGGCCTTGAGATTCTTGGGCCATCTTAGTGTGAGCAGGGCCAACAGAAAACACCCTTAGAGACTGGCTTCTATGAGGTTTGGTCCATTTCTGCAATCACACTGTGGCCACCAGAGACAAGTACTCCCTCACGTCCGGGGCCAGGTGGTCTGGTGTCCTCCCTCATCTCTTGTTCACTCTTTCAGAGCCTAGTCATGGGCCCCCGTCTCTCCCTGCCTACTCCTTAACCGTCTCCTTACTCAGTATCAGTGAAATTCAGACCAAAGTAAGCAAATGAACAATTTAAGATGCTTGAACTCAACTGCATGTCGTAGCTGTTAGTCAGGGGCCAATACTTCACTGCAGAGGGAAGGTGGCATTTCAAACTCTTTTGGGGGTGGGAGAGTGAGAAAGGATTAAAAATAATGCCAATCCGTACTCGCTTTGGCAGCACATATACTACAATTGGAACGACACAGAGAAGATGAGCATGGCCCCTGTGCAAGGATGACACGCAAATTCGTGAAGTGTTCCATATTAAAAAAAAAAATAATGCCAATCCATTTTTAACATTTGATTCAAAAAACTGTTTAAACATGGCATTAAAATTTTGATTTTGTAATAGTTGGTCTTGATAAATTTGTAGCTTCTGGTTATTGTCAACCTTGGGATATTGACCAATTTCCTGGTTATTGAGACATTTCTTTCTTAATTACTTTGTGACAAAGAGGTGAAACAGAATCTGCTTCTCAGAAATGTTGTGGTGAGTATTAGTTTACCAAGTAGCATAATCCACTCAGCTACCCAGCTAACAGCAGCTTGTCATTGTTCTATGTTAGAAGAAACCCAAAATGCCATTCTTCTTTCCTTGTAAATCAGCAAGAACTTGTACTCTTATTTTTTTTAAAGATTATTTATTTATTTATTTGATAGAGATTACAAGTTGGCAGAGAGGCAGGCAGAGAGAGAGGAAGGGAAGCAGGCTCCCTGCTGAGCAGAGAGCCCGATGCGGGGCTCTATCCCAGGACCCTGAGACCATGACCTGAGCCGAAGGCAGAGGCTTTAACCCACTGAGCCACCCAGATGCCCCTGTACTCTTATTTTTGTTATTTCTGCTAACCAAAAGAATTTTATAAAGTTTTCTTGGTCACCTATCATTTAAGATCATGTCTATTTCCAATAGTAATAGCTAAAATGAAGTATTTCCTTAGTTAATGTTTGTAGCATTAAAGCTATCACCAGTTACTGCCATTTAAGAATTATGCTAGTAGCATAGTTAAAACATAAAGTATTGTGATAGTGAAGGTTACTACTGTGTTACAGTGTAAATGCTGACAGTTCAAGCCCCTAGTCTTGCATTTACCAGCTATATGACCTTGAGTAGGTTACTTAACTTCCCTGCTTCAAGGTTTCATCACATGTAAAATGGGGATGATAGAAATAATAGGTTGTATATGAGAAGAACTTAAAATACTACCTTGGCCTGATTACTGCCATAAGTAGTGTGTAGTGTATTGGTGCTAGCAGATTTTGTTGTTATATTTCCTAAGCACAGAGAGCTGATAGGAAACAATGCCTGCTGTGAATATAGTATATATTCTTACATATTCTTCTTGTTTCTTCTTAGCCTTTCCTAAGCCCAGGCGGGAGTGCACACTATTTGATTCTTATTCTGAGTCAATGCCTGCAAACCAACAACCCCGTGACTTGAATCGGATGGAGGTAAAAAATCTTCATATGTTAATAAATAAAGAATGTGTGTGGAATTAAAATCCATTAGCCTGTGTTCTTTACAAAGTCTAGAAAATCCACTTTTATAGCATTTCTCTTCATGCTGAGTACTTAGGTTGAGGCTCAGCCTTTCAAATCTAGACATCAGATATATCTATTACTTTTTTCCTTTTTCTTCCTATAACTAGATTTAGTGAAATGAACATATCTTGACCTAGGGGTGAAAGGTAGGTGTAGACAAAGTAAGCCAGAAAAATGCTAGGCAAATTGTTTACTTTAATGAAGCTTTAATTTTGAAGTAAATATAGGAAAGTATTTTTTAGTAGCTGAGTATGAACAAGGTCTAATGGACCCAGAATAGCTTTAAGAGGAAGTTTGAGAATTATGTAAGAGAATCCCAAAATACAATCAAAGTTGCCTTCTCCCTTGGGGTTTTTAGTGTTGGGACCAAATGAAGACTGATTTGGATTATTCCCAAGAGAAATCTGGAGAATTCCTACAGTGTTGGGCCATTGATGTAAGGGTCTAGCCACATTCTTAGTGGTCATTAGGTATGCATCAATGAATAGGAGTCATTATGGTTATTCTTAATATCAGCACGCTCTTCATCATCATCATCACTGTTATGGTTGCTGTGGTGACACCTTAGGATATCTACTGTTCCTATCCTAAAAAGAAGTCTGGAAATGTGTAATAAATGGAGGATTGTTCATAGGTTGCTATTATAGTTCTCCAACCCTGGTTTAAACTGTTGCAAGATGATGGAGGTCAGACGCAGGATACAGGGTCATTTCTTTCACTTCTTGCAACTGGGTGTAATTATTTATTTTTTATCCATGGGGCTCTCAAGCATGTAGTCTGTGTGGCAGTGACATCCTCTGTGATGGAATCAGCCTGCTTCTGCAGTGTTCCCTCTGGTAATAACGCTCTTGGCCTCTCTCCTACTCTCTCTTTGAGTCAGAGCCTCTGTTACTTTTCATGAGTAGATTTCTACTGTCAGGAAGTAGGTATAAAGTGACATCAGGAAGAGTGATGGATGTGCATCTGAAGAGTTTTAGGTTTTTAAATTTCTTTCTTTCTTTTTTTTTTTTGAAGAACGTGTGTGACAGAGAAGCAGATAACAATAATTAGCCACTTTTCCTGACCCTCTGTGTACTCTGGGGCTGCTGACAGTGTCTGGAGACTTACGCAGTTGCCCTGTTTTTGTGTGTTTGCTTGCTTGCTAAGGGTCCCCTTGCTTATGTAAAATTATGAGGCTGTTAGGTGGTTTATTAAAAAATGTCGTAAATTCTTATTCTTTCCAGTAAGTGTTAGGTTTCAGCTTGCCATGGGATCAGGTGGTCTTTGCCCTTCCAATGGAAACAAATACTGCCTGTGTTTTAGAGAAATTAATTACTGGCTTGTGTTGCTTTTCCCCATGTAGTCATTTATCATCTGTCTAAAAGGAAAGGAGCAGATCTACAGTCAGCTGTGAAGTCTGTAAATGGAGATACTTTTAAACACACACACATGCTCTGATGTCCTTGATGACATTATAGATACTCACCTTTATGGACGTGATGTGCAGCCAGTTTTGTGTTAGATATGTTTGTATACTTTAAACTGGCTCTTTTGGTGCAGGTTGGTGGTGGTTAAAAGTCTTTGTTTTGCCCAGGCCAAACAAGACAGCAAAACAACAACTCTTTGTTATATTCTAGGGTGGGGTGCTTTTAGATAATCATGTAATAATGTACAGAATTCAAGGATGAAGTATTGAGGTCAGTTGATGCTTTGGCCATTCAAGAGGTATAGGTCAAATTTTAGCAGCTAACGATTAAATATTTCATTTTCTTCTATTTTATTCATTGTTTTTTTTCTACCAGTCTTTTAATCTCTGATGAATGCATGCATGGGATTTAAATAGATCTTGATACTAGTCCTGTGAAGAATGACTCCATGGAAGTGTTTGTGCTGTGAATGAGGCTATAGCTGGTCACGAGAGCTTTGCTCAGCAGTACAGATCAGATCTCTAGACAGCAGAGCTATAACCATGTACTTGTTTCCTTCAAGAATTAAAGATTATGATTTCAGGGGCACCTGGGTGGCTCAGTGGGTTAAAGCCTCTGCCTTGGGCTCAGGTCATAGTCCCGGGGTCCTGGGATCGAGCCCCGCATCGGGCTCTCTGCTCAGAAGGGAGCCTGCTTCCTCATCTCTCTGCCTGCCTCTCTGCCTACTTGTGATCTCTGTCAAATAAATAAATAAAATCTTTTAAAAAAAGATTATGATTTCAGGTAAAGTTCTCTTTAGCAGTGCTTCTTACATTACTAGATTTCTTTCTTTTGGAAGCGGCTTTACTAAAATGTAATTCACATACTATACTCACGTAACATATACAGTCCAGTGGTTTTTAGCATATTAACAGAATTGTACAACCATCATTATAGTCTTTTTTTTTTAAAGATTTTATTTATTTATTTGACAGACAGAGATCACAAGTAGGCAGAGAGGCAGGCAGAGAGAGAGAGAGTTGGAAGCAGGTTCCCCGCTAAGCAGAGAGCCCAATGTGGGACTCGATCCCAGGACCCTGGGATCATGACCTGAGCTGAAGGCGGAGGCTTTAACCCACTGAGCCACCCAGGCGCCCACCATCACTATAGTCTTGTTTTAGAACATTTTTCATCACTCCAGAAAAGAAAGCCTGTACTCATTAGCACTCATTGACTATACCCCCTTCCCTCCAGCCTCTGCTGATGAGTAATCTATTTTCTGTTTCCAAATTTGCCTATTGTGGACATTTCATATAGAATCATACAATATATAGGGGGTTTTTTGGTGACTGCTTTCTTTCATTTAGTATAATGTTTCATTTTTTAAAAATTTATTTGAGAGAGAGCACAAGCAGGGTGAAGATTCCTATTCCTTGAATAGGGAACCTGATGTGGGGCTTGATCCAGATGACCTGAGTTGAAGGCAGATGCTTAACTGACTGAGCCACTCACTTAGGTGCCCCTAGTATAATGTTTCAGGTTTATTCACATTCTAGCATGCATCAGTGCTTCATTCCTTTTTATTGCTGAGTAGTATTCCATCGTGTGGGACTGCCACATTTTGTTTGTCCGTTCTTCGGTTGATGGACATTTGGCTTGTTCCCACTTTGGGGTTGTGAGGGGAAAAATGCTGCTATGAACAATCATGTAGCAGTTTTTGTGTGAAAACATAATATTTTCAATTCTCTTGAGTGTTTACCTAGGAGTGGAATTGTGTGTCCAACTGTAACTTGTGTTTAACTTTTAGAGGTACTACCAAACTGCTTTCCTAAGCACCTGCAGCATTTTACATTCCTCTGCCAGTAATGTATGAGGGGACCAGTTGTTCCATATCCTTGTTAACACTTGTTATTGGGGCACCGGGGTGGCTCATTTGGTTAAGCAGCTGACTCTTGGTTTCAGCTCAGATCATGATCTCAGGGTCCTGGGATCGAGCCCTCCATGGGGCTCTCTGCTCAGTGCAAGTCTGCTTGTCCCTCTCCCCACACTCTCCACTTTCTCTCTAAAACAAATAAATAAAACCCTTTAAAAAACACTTGTTATTTTCTGTGTTTTTTATTTTAGCCATCCTAGTGAGGGTGAAGTGGTTGGTATCTCATTGTGGTTTTAATTTAAATTTCCTAATGACTACTGATGTTGAGCATCTTTAGCTTATTTGCTATTTGTATATCTGCTTTGGTGAGATATCCAAATCCTTTGTCCTTTTATAAATTGCATTATTATTGAGTTGTAAATGTTCTTTATATATTCTGAATATTAGTCCTTTATTCGATATATAATTTGCAAGTATTTTCTTTCTTTGTTTTTTCTTTTTCCTCTTTTTTTAAAAAAAGATTTTATTTATTTGACAGAGAGAGAGAGGGAGAGCGCGCGCACAAGCAGGGAAGTAACAGAAGAAGAGGGAGAAGCAGACTCCCTGCTGAGCACCCCCCCCCCCGCCCCAGGTGTGGGGATTGATCCCAGGACCCTGGGATCGTGATGTGAGCCAATGGCAGGTGCCCAACCAACTGAGCCACTCAGGCGCCCCTCTTTTGTCTTTCTTGATAGTGGCCTCTGTAACACAAATATCTTTTATTTTAATGAGGTCCAGTTCATCTATTTTTTTCTTTTGTTGCGTGTGCATTTGGTGTCATACCTGAGAAACTGTTGTCCAACAGAATATCATGAAGATTTAGTCCTATGTGGTTTTCTAAGAGTTGTATAGTTTTGGATCACATTTAGGTCTGTGATCCAGTTTGAGTAAATTATTGTGTGTGTCATGAGGAAGAGGTCCACCTTCATTCTTTTTTTTTGTGTCAAAGATTGAGAGAAGGAGAGTGAGGGGAGGGGCAGAGGGAGAGAGAGAGTGAGTCTTAAGCAGACTCTCTGTTGAGTGTGGAGCCTGATAGAGGGCTTGATCTCACAACCCTGAGATCATGAAATGAGCTGAAACCAAGAGTTGGATGCTTAACAGATTGTGCCAACCAGATGCCCCCACCTTCATCCTTTTGTATATGGATATCTAGTTAACTCAGAATCATTTATTGAAAAGACAATTTTCCCCCATTGAATTGTCTTGCATCTTTGTTGAAAATCAGTTGACTGAAAATATAAGGGCCTATTTATGGATTCTCAATTCCATTCCATTGATCTGTCATAATGCTAGTACCACCCTGTCTTGATGACTATAACTTTGTGGTGAGTTATGAAATTGGGAAGTCTGAGTCCTTCAACTTGGTTTCTCTGTTGTTCTTTTTAAAGAATATTTTCACTATTCTGGGTCCCTTACATTTCTTTATGAAATTTAGGACAAGCTGTTCAAATTCTGCAAAAGTGAAGAATACTCCCCATGAATTTGGGGAGTATTGCCATCTTAACAATATTGAGTCTTCTGACCCATAAACATGGGGTGCCTTCCCATTTATTTAGGTTTAAAATATTATTTCAAAGGTACTTTTTTGGGGATGACTTTTTATTTAATTTTCTACTCCTAAATAATTTTCTTTTACTAGGGTTCTAGTTTATAGTCCAGGTGGGAGAAACAAGTGAAAGAAAGGCACTGTTAAGATTCTCTATTCTATTGGAGATAGTAGACTTTGAATAGGAAATTATATCTGAAGGCTTCATGGTAATCCCAAGAATCACCTGCCTGAGGACTGTTAAATCCTATATCAGGTTACCACCAAGCAGTACTGAATTCCATTCTTTGAAACAGTTGAAAAACTGAAGTATTGCTTATGCCCCTGGGGTTGTTCAGATTGAGAGGCAAACCAGTTAATCTTCTGGAGCACTAGATGGCTCCAGGATTTACCCTACTTCCTTTAAGGTTTATTTGATTTTCTGAATATGTTTAAATTAAAAGACTATCAGAAGGCATATAGTGACAGGTCCTCCTCCCATCCTTTCTACCATCTACCCAGTTACCTTCAATTTTTATGTATCTTTCCAGAATTTGTTTATATGTATATATAGGTATAGATATAGTAAACATTAACATATATTATTTTTTTATCAGAGGTCTTAGAATGCATATTAGCTGAGATTTTATAAGAAATATAAATCTATAGTAAGTAGGTTTTAAATAGAATTTTAAACTGATCAATATGTGATAATTTGAATATTCTTTTTTTTTAAGATTTTATTTATTTATTTATTTATTTGACAGAGAGAGAGGGAGAGAGAGCAAGCAAGCACAGGCAGACAGAGTGGCAGGCAGAGGCAGAGGGAGAAGCAGGCTCCCTGCTGAGCAAGGAGCCCGATGTGGGACTCCATCCCAGGACGCTGGGATCATGACCCGAGCCGAAGGCAGCCGCTTAACCAACTGAGCCACCCAGGTGTCCCTATTCTTTCTTTTTAATATTAGTGAGGAGTTCCCCTAATAGAGTTAGGAGAAAATTTTGTTCTGTTCATTTTTCTCATTCCTTGACAAGGAGGCTGTTTTTTTTTTTAAAGATTTTATTTATTTGTTTGACAGAGATCACAAGTAGGCAGAGAGGCAGACAGAGAGAGAGTGGGGGAACCAGGCTCCCCACTGAGCAGAGAGCTCGATGCGGGGCTCGATCCCAGGACCCTGACATCATGACCTGAGCCGAAGGTAGAGGCTTTAACCCACTGAGCCACCCAGGCGCCCCGACAAGGAGGCTGTTTGAATCAGGGTTGAACATTCTCTGCATAACAGATTTTGGCAAATACCTACATTATGGGGCCACTTGTCAGAACCCCTCTCTGCTTGTGAAAAAGTATATAAAGGGCAGGTTTGTTTTTGGCAGAATGGGCAAATGTCACACAATTCTCTGGCTGAATCTGACACCAGGTTCAGATTTAATGTGCAGTCTTATAAATATGCCTAAATCTGAATCGTCATTTTTTCCCTCTGCACATGTAAATTTTATTTTTTTAAAAAAATTATAAATTTTTTAAAGTATTCTCTATACCCAATATGGGACTTGAACTCGGGACCCTGAGATCAAGAGTCATGCACTCTACTGACTGAGCCAGCCAGGTGCCTCACATGTAAATTTTCAACACAAATTAACTTATACCTCACTAGGAATCTAAAAAAATAAAGTAGTATTGAATGTCAGAGTTTACTGAAGACAAATATTGGCAAGCTATGTAGTTTTGAAAGCATTTTCATCATACATGTAACTTAATTTATACTTCAACCTGTATAATTTATTTACTTTTCTTTTCCAAGAAGCTCTCTATTAAAGACATGGCTGACTTTCCTGTCCCAGCCCAAGATGTGACTAGTGATGACAAACAAGGTATGAAAAGGATGGGTGTTCTGCCTGGAGGACATTCTACCTGTGTTTCTTCATCTACTTCTCTTGGAATGGCTGGCTTCGGGAGCATATAAGGGCAGTGCTCAGTATATGAGCACATTTGGATGAGTTACGTAGTTCAGATTGTCAGAAAACTGTAGTTTCTTTTTTAAGATTTTATTTATTTGATAGAGATCACAAGTAGGCAGAGAAGCAGGTAGAGAGAAAGGAGGAAGCAGGCTCCCCGCAGAGCAGAGAGCCGGATGTGGGGCTTGATGTGGGGCTCAATCCCAGGACCCTGGGATCATGACCTGAGCTGAAGGCAGAGGCTTTAACCCACTGAGCCACCCAGGCGCCCCAGAAAACTGTAGTTTCTAAAGTGGTAACAGGAGCTTCCAAAGCCTGCCAACTCATTGGCCCCTTACTCACTTCTGACCCTCAGACTACTCTGACAATGGATTTGGATTTGGGATTTGGTTGTATTAATTAGGAAATGACTGGAAGCTGTAAGAATTGAGAGCTTAACATCTTGGGTTGACAGATGTGATCCCAGAGCATCAGTATAAATGCATATTTGTGAATAGGTCTAATCCTTGAGGAAGTTATCTTCTAGAGAGAGTTTCTGTCCCTTGGATTTATCTTGTGATTTTGTGGATGCAAGTCTGTGTCATGAAGACAGCAACACTTTGTCTGTCTTACTGGGTGACGGGTGAGTCCGAAGCAGTACAGCACAGTTTTCCATGTTAGACCTGCCATGAAGCACATAATGAGTTGGCCTGGGAATGTTCAGAAGAACAGTTGGAGGTCAAACCCCCACCCCCCAGCTCGCAACACCACTCCATATAATCCTTTATAATCTGCCAGGTCCTTCTTCTTTCATTGTCTTACTCTTCTCACAAAACTGGATGGAGGCTAATATGTTTTATCACCTAAAACGCAGAGATGAGTAAACCGAAGTGCAGTCAGTATGTATCAATTGCTTAATAAAAAGAATGGAGATAAGAACAAAGATTTTCTAAGTCTCAAGCCAGTGTTCTTTTTATTGTTTGATACTGATTTACTACCCATGAATGAGAGGCTTATCTGAAGGGACTAAAAAGCAGTGAAGCTATTTCGGGTTTTATTGTTGAGACTTGCCATTGTTGCTGCTTTGTATGGGAGTTAAACATGAAAAATAAGTTTTCCATTAGGAAACAATAATTGCTTGCTCTCTTTAAATATTTGTTCAGGAGAGGCAGGCAGAACTAGACGTTTTTTGCAACAGTGTGTACTCTCATCACTGTCTTTACTAGTGGGTCTAAGCCTTGATTGCACATTGGCATAGCCCGGTGAGGTCTAAAAATATTGAAGGCTGCATCTCACTCCCAGAGAGATTCTTTTTTTTTAAAAGGATTTTATTTATTTGAGAGATGGACAGTGACAGATAGCAAGAGAGAGCACAAGTAGGGAGGAGAGAGAGAAGCAGGCTTCCATTAAGCAGGGAGCCTGATGTGAGGCTCCATCCTAGGACTCTGTGATCATGACCCCAGCTGAAGGCAGATGCTTAATGGCCTGAGCCCCCCTGGGCGTCCCTCCCAGAGAGATTCTGATGTCATTGGTCTGGGTCAGGAATAAAAGGGGGAAATTTCTCATATTTTCTGGTAATATTCCTCATAGCCACTAGAGGTGTTCTTTGTTGAAAGTTGGAAATACTGCTTTGCTCCTTGTGGGATGAGAACCTATTTCCACATGTTAGGGTGTTTTTATTGTTTTACTAAGTGCTATACCAACCTATAGAGGTTTAAAACACCATTTTCATAGGAATTCTTTGTTTTAATATAATGTGCCTCAGACATAAAATTTTACAGGTTTTTTTTCTTTTTCTCCTTTCTTTCTTTTGTTGTCTAAGAACAAAACAAAACACGTCTAGCTTTGAAAAGTACTGTGGATGAAGCCTTACCAAAGGATATGTCTGAGGATCCAGGTAGGAGAAAACCATTTTAATATATTTTAATGTAATTATTTCTAATTTAAAAAGCCCAGTAGTTTCATTGAGTAGAAAATTGGTGGAAGTGTAGGTTTCTCTCTAAATATTTGCCTTGTGTTTTATTCTAAGGTAACCTTTTGGTTGCTTTTTATTGCTCCCCTCCTTTCAGGTTTGAGAAGAGGGTAGGTTTTTTTTTTAAAAAGTTCTGAATTTAGGTTTCACTGATAGGATCATGCCGTTTGAAGTTGAGTCTCATTGTTACTTTTACTGTGAAATTGGGAAGGCTTGGAGTTGAGATTTCAGTAAGTCCTTGTGGTTTGTGTGTAGAGTAGGGAGCTGATGGGTAGGTCAACTGGAGGCCCACAGTTGAACTTTTCCATTTCCAAAGCAAAAATCTCAAATATTTTCATTAAACTTCACCACCAGGAAGGCAAGTAAATGTGCTTATACTTGGAGTGGATTCCAAGGAAAAAAGAAAAGTTGTGTTTGCCCATGTTCTTAGGGACTTGAAACTGTGTTTGTGAACTATGGAGATGGCCAGGCCTGTGTCCTCAGCTCTCTTGATGGGAACCATCACTGAACCAAGCTGAACCTAGTTAAAAACAAAGGCTAGGGAGGGCATTACTCTTTGGAGCTCCAGTTATGAGGATGTGAAAGAAGTTGCTGCATTCTCTCATTGTTGTCTTTCATAATATTTAGTAAGTAAATCATGTTTGTTTTGGTTAGCTGGCTATCATCCCGGCCTTATTTGTTTAAAGTTGGAACAAAGGAATCAGTGTAACATTGAGTCTTATGCTATAGTACCGTATTTCCCAAACACTAAGTTCATTCAAGGTTTAAAAGAGAGAGAGGGATGGGGGAAGATAAAAGGAGGAGGTGGGGGAGAGAGAGAAAGAGAGAGAGCATGAATATGAATGAGACTATATGATTGATTTCAGTGATGAGGTTTAAGATTCTGTGTTTTTAGCCAGGTCCCCAGGCGATTCTGATGTGTAGCCTATTTTGGGAGCCTCTGTCTTTAGGAGTTGATGTTAAGAAATAGAAAATTGAGATTGTAGATCAATCATGACTCCAAAAGTGTTAGGATTTCTCAAGCCTAGGTTTAGGCTTTTGAAACTGATTTGGGTTCCTTCATCATAGAGAGAAATGCTCAATTTATGTGAAGACAAATGGAATGCTGGCCTGTTAGAGAATTAAACTTCAGGCTTGCTCTCTTTTCCCATTTCAGGACAAATGCCTGAGGTGGGTTCTTTCCACCTCTAATTTCTGGAGCTAAACTGGATGTACCTCTTTTTGTAAACTTCATGTTAACTGCATAGTAAAATCTAGTTGAACTTGGAGAGTTAAATTGGTGCTTTTCCAACAGCCTTTTAGGCTAATAACTTCCTATTTTTTTCCATGAGCATCATGTGTTCTCTGGAGCATGAGCGTCAGATGTCATTTTTAAGATTCCTTCATTGACTGGGGCATGGAGTCGCCAGACAAATGCTATCAGGGCGTGCCATGGTGCGTGAAGTGCATTTGAATTTGTTTCACATTCTGCCTGGGAACATGCTATGTGGTTTCTGATTCATTTTTCCCACTGCTGCTCCTTTCTGGAGTAGATACGAGGGAATTCCTCATCTGAAAACCCATTTAAAACCCCCTTTCCTGGGGCAGGTTTGGATTTCTAGTGCGAGACACTGTAGAGTTTCAGGGTGGGAGTTTTTAACTCTGAATGTCTGTCCATGCCACATGGATATTTCACCTCAGTTGAGTGCTGCCTTTTAGGGAATTAAACTTTAAGCTTACCTTTTTATCTTATTTCAGTTTGTTGCAAAGTTGACCTTCCCAGGGTGTTCTAGGAAGTTGTCATTCTTCTCCCCTCTTCCCAGTTAAATGAGAAGCTGTGATCTCCCCACTGGCTTCTGCCTGGATCCCAACACAGCGTGCCCTGGCCATTTTTGCAGATATTCACATGCCCCAAATGCCGAGTCTGACTTTCAGGGGCTTAGAGGCTGATGGGAGACTTAACTGGAATAGTGTTCTCTAGCTTCTCGTGATCCGAAACCTGTGGGAACAGGATCTGGCTGGAGTATATTTTTGCAGATGGCAGGAGAAGAATCACCCTGCCCTGCTCTTCCACAGTGGCTGGTAATAATGATGATAATAGTGATAATAGTAGTGGTGATGAGGACGATGTGGTGGTGGGACCATTGTCACGGACTGGGGGTAATTCCTTGTCACATATTTTTTAATATGCCCTTACCCTTTTAATTGCTCCAAGTGTATATATTAGTGGAGCCTAATAGGTTCCTTAGCTAACATCATATTCCAGCCTAATTCAACAGGGCACACTGTACAATGGTGATCTTTTTCTTGAAGTCTCTAGGTCACGCTGAAGGGATTCGGCCTGTTGATCCTCACACTGTAGTCTTCAGGCGCCACTGGTGATTCTAGCAGCTCCCTCAGCTCTTACCCCATGGTCTTACAGGGTAGAGCAGTTTTCTCCTTCCGTTACCTGCTCCCACCTGTGCCTCCTTTGCTGTCCTAATGGGAGCTAAATTTAGAATCCAGGTTTCTCAAGACAAAGGATCATAGGGGAAGGGAGTGAAAAATGAAGCAAGACGAAAGCAGAGAGCGAGACAAACCATAAGAGACCCTTAATCTCAGGAAACAGAGGGTTGCCGGAGGGGAGGGTGGGTGGGAGGGATGGGGGGGCCGGGTGATGGACATTGGGGAGGGTATGTGCTATGGAGAGTGCTGTGAATTGTGTAAGACTGATGAATCACAGACCTGTACCCCTGAAACAGGTAATACATTATATGTTAATAAAAAAACCAATGATGTATTATACGTTGGCTAATTGAACGTAATAAAAAAAGAAATATGAGAAATTTCCTTAAAAAAAAGAATCCAGGTTTCTTAGCTTGAAAAATTAGGAGCACTGTCCAACAGTAATATTTTGCAATTCTAAAATATAGTTAGTTTTCAAAATACCTTCACCTTCTCTCTCTTGCCCCATGAGAAAGGGGCCACATTTTTATTATCTTCATTCTGTAGATGAGGAAATTGAGGCTCAGAAATATAATAGGGTTGTAGCCTGGAGGGACATGTAGGCCTCAGGACTCCTGTCTGGGTCTCCATTGCTTATCCATGCCCCCACTGCCATCTGTCTGTGTGTCTATCTCTCACCGGCAGGGTTTACCCCTCCTTCCACACCCATTCTTATCCCAGCAAAAAGAGTTAAGGGCAACCGACAAAGGAATTAACGGTCACCCCCATGATCTGGTTTGGGGAACCAGACTTCTATTTGAACATGACTGAGACTTTCCCGACCCACATATTTCTGGAAAGCAGAGTGGCCTGAGGGAGAAGAGGGGTTCAGAGCCAGCTGTGGGGAGCCTACAGAGAGGGTGGCCCCCAGCTTTGTGGTGAGTCTGTTTACACTGTTCAGTCAGCCCCAAGGCAGCCCGCTTGACTGCAGGATGGGCTCCCCTTAGGCCCCCTTCCTTCGCTGTCTGGGGCTTGTGGGGTCAGGGGTGACGGGGGGAGCTATATGTTCCTGAGGGTGTGAGTGCATGGTAATGGGCAGGACAGGGCTCAAACTCCCTAGGCCTCCCATGCTTTTCAGGGCTTTGGTAGCATTTTGAGGGATAGAAGTCGAAAGATGCTTGTATTCTCACTACACCAAGCCAAAATGCTTATTTTGGGGAGAAATGCATCTTTTCTGCAGCTGACCATATCTGAGGGAATATATATTGCTAGTGTGCTTTGTGCCTTGTTAGCATTTTTAGCTCCCCTTTCTCTCGCGCTTATCTAACCCATGGATTTTAATGACCATCATCAATCCAGGCTGCTTCATCCCAAGGAGGGTTTTTATCTTTAGAGCAATATAAAAAAGGGTGGGATAATTCATTGAGACATAAGAAAATGTTTGGAAGAATTTGCACAAACAGTATACAAACTATATTCTTTTTCCTAGTTAGTAGCACTTTTTCTATGGATTTTTTTTTAAAAGATTTTATTTATTTGTTAGAGAGAGAGAGAGAGAGAGCACGAGCACAGGCAGACAGAGTGGCAGGCAGAGGCAGAGGGAGAAGCAGGTTCCCTGCTGAGCAAGGAGCCTGATGTGGGACTCGATCCCAGGATGCTGGGATCATGACCTGAGCCGAAGGCAGCCACTTAACCAACTGAGCCACCCAGGTGTCCCTTCTATGGATTTTTAATGAATATTTTATGATGAAAAATTTACAGTGGTTGCAAAACCTTAACATAACTCATGGTTTCTAAAGTTGTCTTCCGTAGGGCATTGAAAACATAAAAAAGGATTAATCTTTTTGTAAGTGTTTATAATTACCCCAGCAGCTTGTGATGGGAAAGTAGGCTCCATGGGTGTTGATACTGAGCAAGTTAGTTCATGATTTAAATTTGATAAGGAAAAGTCGTATGGTTGATAAAATATTTTAATGATTTCACTCTGTAATATCCTCTGTATGATTTGGTCACAGAGACATAGGACGCAAGAATATTTTCTTACAGAAAAATCTGTGTAGCTCATTTCAGCTTAACTTGTGGGAGCTGCAATTTCTTGTGGTCATGCTGCTCTGGTAGTATATTTTAAGAAAACCTTGAAATAGGTAACCTGATAGATTTCTTCCTAGCCTTCAGGGGAAGCTGGTTCAAAATCAATTACTAGGCTCTCATGATAGACCAAGAAAGCCACAGGTCTGAACCCACTGTTATATAAGTAGATAACCTCTTGAGAGAGTTGTCTTTTTAGACTGGAATTTCTTTATTCGTCAACATAGATTTGAAAGTAGCTCCTTAGTGCTCTAACAAAAGGAAAAAAAATGTTGGTTTCTCCCTCCTTTGAATTGTGCCTTTAGCTTAAGAAATAAAATAAAAAGAATAATGAAAATGTGGAGGCAGTTGAGTTCTCCACAGGGACACCTGTACCGCACGTTTACCTGTTGATAATGTTTGTTCTGCACTAGCCCGGATATTGCTTCTAAACCTGTTCAACTGCAGAAATGAAAGCCAAGTAAACAACAACTAATCTTTGTTTCAGCCACTTCTAAGGATTCCAACAGTCTCAAAGCAAGACCAAGATCCAGGTAGTGTTTGTTTAATTTCTGCTTTAATGCCCTTTCTATCCTGTCCCCGACTAGATATAAAATCCCAGAACCTGAAGCCCAGCCCATCAGATTTGAAGCTTAGAATAGGAGTGAATTCGCTTGTCATGAAGGACTTGCTTGGAGCATGCGGTGCTGCTGGGAGACTCTCAGTTTCTGTATTTATTAGTGCCGGAAGATGGTGGCTGCTGCTGGCTGGTCGCCTGACAAGAAGTGCTTTGTGTGCCTGTGGCCCAGTTGTTGCAGGATGATAAGGAATAGAGGGCAGTAGCTTTGGAGAGAAGGAAATGTGGTTCAAACGTAACACTGAAATTTACTATCAGGACAAGGTGGACGCCAGAAAGTAAGACTCCTGAGGGATGAAAACTGGAGTAGGAAAAGAAAATGCTCACAGTGATTTTGATGAGGCTTGAGGCTTTAGGTGAGCAGTGCTCATGGTCTATTTTATCCTGTCTTAGAGCAGCTTTTTGGCTTCACAGTTTTTAGATCCGTAGAAGCTAGTAGAAGAGGCAAAGTGAGTAAGGCAGAGCTGCGGTTGACATCAGACATCAGAGTGGAGGATGGAGGAGAAATACAGAAACATTAATGGAACATCAGAGAGGGGAAATGGTATTGGGACCACTCTTCAGTGGTGAAATACATATATGTACAGGACAGTACATATATGTACAGGACAGTACATATATGTTTGCTTTGGCTCTTGGTGACTTTTTCTTCCTTTGGCTACTGAGACACATTCCTGAAAAAGTGAATTTAAATCTGATCATATTTTATATGGTTGAAATAGTGATAATTAAAGAAACTTCATCTTTTTATAAATGTGAGAGTTATCCCTTAGTTTATCTTTTATGCCTGGATTTTCTAAACTGGAATCATTTTGTTTCCTTGTTTATAGAAGATACAGATATCTATATTCATAGTTTCTGAAATAATAGATACAGTAATTTTTTTGGCAGAAAAAAAGGTATAGTCCCTCTTTCTGTCTGCGGCTACCACATTTACTCATCTTTTTTTTTTTTTTTTTTTAAGGATGAATGGATCTTTTACTATACTGGCTTAAAGTACTGGCTTTAGGATATAAGAGTACTAACATTTGTCTGCCCTCATAGTTTGAAAAACCTTTGAATTACAGAAATCTTTTAATGTGTGCTATGTTAACTGTAAATTAAACCTCACAGTTTTCTTCTGCTGATTTCCTCTCTCTCTCAAAGTGAATGAAAGTATAAAGTTTCATAGTTATATGTTCTATTATTAATGTCTCTGGCCAACTTTTATATATTATTCTCTTAGGGATTGGTCTCCTGGTCTAATTTGGATGTTTTTATTTTCACTACTCCCCAACTGGGTCTTTGCTGAGACTGAGAGAATCAAATTACTTTTATTTTCCTTTTCAGAATAGTAAAACTTTGTAGAAATATGAGGGGAAGAGGGAAAATCACTGTTCTAACATGACTTATATTCATTATTTTGTTGATTCCCTGCACATTTGTATTTAAATTGGTTGTATTCACAGTTTTACAGTATCACTTGTTTAATATTCAGTTAGCTTTCCATATGAAAATACTAGTACACAGGTTATATATGGAAATAGAATGGAATGAGATATGTGGTATGGGATGGTATGCCTAACTCTCTGTATGTGTGTTGACATACACACACACACACACACACACACACACACCCCATATATTCTTTCTTGACTGAAAAATGTCACTAAAGCTCTGTCTGGGATAAAAGTTCTTTTAATTTCTAGCTAGAGTCTCTTATTTCCTTTCTAAATCAAGAGTTCCCATTTGAAAGCTTTGTTGTCCTTTCCTATCAATTTCCTTTTGCTCTAACTGAAAGTGTAAGACCATTCTTGCCATCAGTTCCCACATGCCTTTGCCTTGCCTGTCTTGCCAGTTGTGTTACAGAGCCTGCTTCAGAGCACGTTCCATGCCATTATGGCAGTTTGGTGAAAGATTGCAACCTTGCATGACAGACAAAACTCTTCAACTACCACAAAGAAACCTTGAGGGAACGATTCGGGAAAGTAAAAACTTGCTGTGTCAAAACCAGCTTTATCAAGAACTGAAGTTGCTTAATAGTGATTGATAGGTTCTGATTTCATAAATGGCACTCAAATAGCTAAATGCTAATAATAGTTTTCTGAGGTTAATTTGCCTCTAGAACACATCTCTGACTCAAAGGTCATTTTGTTCTTTGACATGAGCTTAGCCGAGAGGCTGAATAGAACGGATGTACACATCCACTTCTTAGAAAATCATATTGGAAACTCACCCACAGACCTGTTTCTAAGCAATAGACTAATGTACTGAGTTGAATTAATTTAGAAAATAATTAAGTCTCTACCAAGTAGTTTAGCCACTACTGCCAAAAGATTTCTTTGCTGGCTCATAGGCAGTATCAGAATATTTTAAAAATGGAATTTAGAAACAGATTGGAGTTTGAATTGAACCAATTTAACTTTCTAACTATGTGACCTTTGGAAGGTTATTTATTTCCTGTTTCTTTGAATGTAATTATTAGAGTTACAGTCTCAGAAGTTGTCTAGTTAGCTACTGCCTTGTTAAAGAATGAAGGATGGACAAGGTTCAGAGGAGGCTTTTACTTGGAAAATTTCCCCAAACTGGTATTTCTCATGGTAAGACAGCCTAGGCCCCTCCATCTGATACATGTGTGTTTTCCTTTCCTGAATTTCATTTGTGGCATAGTCCCTTGAGCCGTTGATTCTTCACTCTCAGGTTATCTGCCCCACTTCCATAGGTGCTGTTCGCATTTGCACGGGAACGGGAGAAAAGTGCTGCAGTCCATTAAGACCTTGAAGCCCTTCTGTTCCAACATGGACGTGCCTAAGCAGAAGGCTTACGTGTTATTCTTATTAACAATACCCATAGAAACAGATCTGAATTTGCAGGAAGCTTTTCCTTTGTGTAAATTTAGACCTAAAATATAATATGAACCAAGGGGTTAAAAAAGGTTCTGATTCATGGTTTGGGTTTGGATAGTTATTGCCGGTAATGGTACCCAAGGGACAGTTGAATTCGTGGTTGCTTTGAGATGGGCCTGGGTCAGTCTTCTGGAAAAGTGACTTTGAATTTTGTGGGTATTTCCATTTCAACCCTACTTCAGAGACTAAAGCTTTGCTGTCTCCTCTGACCTTCCCTTATTTTGCTGCAGATCTTACTCTAGCACCTCCATAGAAGAGGCCATGAAAAGGGGCGAGGACCCTCCCACCCCGCCACCGCGGCCACAGAAAACTCATTCCAGAGCTTCCTCCTTGGATCTGAATAAAGTCTTCCAGCCCAGTGTGCCAGGTGAAGTGCCCCTCTGCACCCCAGTCTTTCCCTTCCCTGCTGGAGTCACTGGATGTGTGTCCGCCACAGAGGCCTTTGTGAGTCTGCAGAATGAGCAGATCTGTTTCCTGCCCCAGGAAGGTCTTTGAGTTGCTATGGTATTCTTGGGAGGGAAAGCAGTTCTAAGCGGATAGATATCCCACGTGTCTGGAGCCTTGCCTCACACTTGTATGGACCAAGAATTATGAAATTCTGTGCTAAGAGGATTAAAATACTTTAACCCCAGACAGCCCACTGAGTGCATGGCTGGGGTCTCATTCTCTGTTTTGTGATAATTTGTATATAAGATTGCTGTCTGTCATTTCCTGAGATGCTTATGTAGTTCTTTTGTGAAAGATCTTGGGGATTGACACTGGCCGGAAGCTTCCCCTGCATCTTATCCTTGTGGTGAAGATCCTGTGTCTTGGAGGGTTTAATGCTAAGGGGGCTCTGCTTTCTAAATCTGACCGATGGTTAGGTGGTTGGTGGGGGGAACTAGGGCAAGAGCTCCTCCAGGTGGCTTGCTGAGGGGTTTCTCAGGGTGCCGCTTCCTTGAGCCAGCTGCTGGTACAGCTGGGGTTGGAGGTGGGGGAGGTTGGAGGGACCTGCCTGCTTCCCTGGCTCCCTGTGAAGTGGGAGATTTCCTCCTAGGGAACCTACAGAACAGCAGATGAGAACCATGCATGCCTTTGCTTAGCAAAGGTGCTAGGATGCATTGCCTTCCCAAGTGTTATTTTGAGAGCAGCAAGGGCCTTTCCACTGACTAATGTAGGCAAGCTATAAATACAGTGATTTCCTGGAACTTTTTCTCTATCTGTGTGCATTTTAAATCAAGCCAGCCTCAGATGCTAGTGATTTGCAGATTATTATCTTTTCTACTAACGCAAGAAAAGACTTTCCTTGGCTCACACATTAGCATGACCTCTGTGTCCCAGCAGAGCTCAGCATGTTTTAGTTCTAATAAAGTAGTCTCCTCACAGTAAAGTTACAGATTGTTTTTTAATATACTAGAGTCTGGAACTCTCTATGAAATTTGATTCTCTGCCATGAGTTCATCAGATAAAAATTTGCCTTGCATTTCCCCCCATACTTTGATCCAAATTCTGGCATAATTTCATAGTAACTGGTATTTGAGGTGGGAGTAGCCACGGATGATGATGCTATAAAAATTTCACATGGCTGGTGGATTATGACCCAGAAGATTTTTCTATATATGCAAGAAGATTAAAACAATCTGGGCAGCTATCTTAATACGTTTTCCTTGCAAGGAGAGGCTGGAGACGTGCAAGCATGTCTCTCTAGCTGTGCAAGCCCGCGAAGCTGTGTGGGAATGGTTGTGCTGTGGCTTTTATGACATTGTGTCATATGGTGGAAGAGACAAGACTGGATTTGGAGTTCAGCTCTGCTGCTTATTAACTGTTTGATTTTCAGCAAGTGACTTAATCTTTCTGCACTTTGGATTTTTAATCTCTAAAATAGGGCCAGCAGTCCATGGAGCTGTAGGGTTTTGGCGAGATAATAAACATAATCCTAATAGCAACATGTTTGACATCTAGGCACTCATTTGGCTAGAAATCATTGAGGAAAGGGAGTCTGAGGATAAAGTCCCTTGCCCCCCTTGATCTCCAGTGGTTCAAGTCTGTGATCCACTCCCTGCAGTTCCTCAGTGGGCTCACAGAGGCACCGAGCCCCAGTTGCCTGCTGTATTATGAGCAAAGGACTGTGAAAAACAGAGTAAGTGAGGCTAGGTTGCTGAGTCAGAGTGGCCTATGGTGGACTGACCGTGTGGAGAAGAAATACAGTGGAGAGAAGGTGTAAAGGAGCAAGAGTGAAAGAGGAAAGTGAAGAAAATGATGAAATGGTTGTTACATAGGAGTGATGATGTTTATATAAAGGGAGGAGAAGAAAATAGAATAGAAGACTGTAGTGACCAAGGAGAGGAGAGCTTACAGATAACTCTTCCACAGACTCGGTGAAAGATTTGGATGGGATTTAAGGGAAGAACTTAGAAGAGGCTGGCATTAATGTCTTCCAATTTAGGAAGATCGGTAACATGATATGAGGAAGAATATCAAAGGGCTAATTTCGAATGTAAATCTATAAAAGTGAACAAGCCACTTTGGCAGTATGGGACAATTGGCTTTACCTTTGATATTTGTAGAAACAGTATGAATTTAAATTTACGGGAGTCTAGATTATCCCAGGGCTCTAGGTAGGTAGGTCCTGGTATTATCCCTAAAGTGTATGTTTTCATGGGAGAAGTTGGTATGACACAATTGCTGTGTGTAAAAGGGAGATCACCTTTGTTGTTGTTGTTTTTTTCAAAAGATTTTATTTATTTATTTGACAGAGAGCACAAGCAGGGGGAGCAGGAGAGGGGGAAGCAGAGAGCCCAGTGGGGGCTCACTCTCAGGACCCTGGGATCATAACCTGAGCTGCAGGCAGACGCTTAACCAACTGAGCCACCCAGGCGCCCCATGGGAGATCACCTTTGTAGTAGGTGGTCCACATCAGGGGGCCATCCTGTCAAGGCCCAAACGGCCGCTGCATTTGAGAGAAAATAAAAATGTGCATGAAAGTCTGTTAGTGATGAGGCAAGTGTACAAAATCTAGATGCAATCAGACCTGGGATGTCTGGATTTTATTGCTCTATGCTTAGAGCCACAAAACATACTTTATTTTATTAGTATTTTGTTTTATAAAACTTATTATATTACTAAAATTCCTGTAAGAAAAATCACACTGTGAAGGCAGTACTTTTTAGATCCTAACTTCCTTTTCCTCATTGAAACAGTTGTTTTCATAAAGCAAATTTTTTCATAATGGATTTCGCTTGTTCCAGCCCGTGGGGTGGGAACTCCCCTCCTTCCAGAGCCATGCCTAAAGCTTGCAGCTGGTGGTCGCCACGGTGATGGCCAACCCCTTCAGTGCTGCCTCTGCTGCAGATAGCCCTGTGCCAGTCATTGAGTATCTTCCTGGCAGAAGGGGTAGAGGTTGTGTGGAGGAAACATAGCCATCCCTTTAAAGCTGCATACCAGAAACCTTCATCACTTCCACTCAACTCTAACTGGGGAAACCTAGTCCCTTGGATATAGCTAGCTGCTGGGCAGCTGGGAAAGGTAGTTCCTGGTGGGATAGCCATTTCCCATTGACACCCCTATTACTGTGAAAGAGGAGAGTGGATGTTGGTGGGCAGCTCTTTCTCCCACATTGCATGTGGCCAAATATATTCAGATCCACATGTTAAAGCCATTGTGATGGCTGAACAAAACATACCCACAGGTAGCATCCACCCATGGATTGCTAATGTTTTATTTCTGCTTTAGACATTACTGATAATAATAGTTCATTCCAGGGTTAAGAGATTATGGTACATCCATATTATGAAAACTTAGGAAGCAGTTAAAAACAATAAGGTATGTGTACTAAGTGGAGAGCTATGTGACATAAAGTAAGTGAAAGAGGCATGGTGAAGAATATGTATGTTCTTAAGTGTATAGGCAGTTTTTGGAAGGTTACTTAGGACATTGGTAATAGAAGAGAATAGGATGACTGGGGACAGGAGTGAGAGAGAAACTTACTTCTTATTGAATACACACTTCTATCTTTTTAATTTTGCCTCAAGTACAGATAGAATAGAAATTTTGCTTTTCACTCAGTAGCCAGAGTGACCAGATAGTACCTGAGAGTACCAGAAATGTCCTTCCTGGCTGAGTTTACCTGTATCAAATTTACCTACCATACTGTGTCCAGGGTATTTTTATGAGCAGCCTCCTGCCACTTTGTAGAATACAGCTAAAATGACAGAAGAATTCCAGAACATTCCTTAAGGCTCTGATATGTCCTTCAGATTCCTCTTCAGTGCCCTTTCAATATTGAGGAATAGTTTTGGAGGACTTCCCATAGCCTCAATTGTGAGATGTACAGGTGGGCAAAGTGTGATAAGGGCTCTGTCTTAACTTGGGAGGGGGTTGTATTTTTTAGTTGGTCAGCTGAGATGAGTCTGTCCAGGTTTCTCTACAAATTGATATTTCTTTCTGCAACTTGAGAAATATGTAAGCCCTTTGGGAATAAGAGATACAACATTACTTACCTAATTTAACCTTTCAAGTTCTCTAAAGGATGAATATGCTCACTCAAACAGCTTCAACCTTATGGATTTCCTTATTGTATCATTCTTATGAGTGCTACTTGTTCCCTTTTAAAATCTAGCAGGATTATGGTATTCCTGCTCTACTCCCAAACTTTTGGGTCCACGTTATGCAGCCATCTAAGGGTTCAGTTTGGCAGTCTGGACAGGTTTTTTTTTTTTTTAAATGAAAACTTTATTGGGGTAAAATCCACACACTATAAAATTCGCCCTTTTAAAGTATATAATTCAGTGGTTTGTAGCATATTTATACTGTTGGGCAACCACTAGCATTATCCAATTTTAGAACATTTTCCTCACCCCAAAAAGAAACCCCATACTCATTAGTAGTCCTTCTTCATTCCCCTATCCTCTCCCACAGCTGTTGGCAACCTCTAGCCTACTTTCTGTTTCCATGAATTTGCCTGTTCTGGACATTCCGTATTAATGGCATCACACAACATATGGTCTTTTGTAACTGGCTTCCTTCACTTGGTATAATGTTTGCAATGTGTATAATGTAGGAGTACTTCATTCCTTTTATGAATGAATAATATTACATTGTAGGAATAGGACACATTTTATTTATCCATTTATCAATTCATGGATATACATAGGAGTGGAATCTCTGGGTCATATGGTAAGTCTAAGTTGGACATCTTGAGGAACTACCAATGTGGTTGCACAGTTTACTATCTCACTAGCATTGTATGAGGACTGCACTTTCTCACTCTTGAAGCATTTATTATTATTATTTTTTAAAGGGAATTTATTTTATTTTTTTTTAAGATTTTATTTATTTGTCAGATAGCGCAGGAGCGAGCACAGGCAGAGTGGCAGGCAGAGGCAGAGGGAGAAGCAGGCTCACTGCTGAGCAAGGAGCCCGATGTGGGACTCGATCCCAGGACACTGGGATCATGACCTGAGCCGAAGGCAGCTGCCTAACCAACTGAGCCACCCAGGCGTCCCTGAAGCACTTATTATTGCCCATTCTTTTTATTTTAGTCAACCTAGCTGGTATGAAATGGTATCTTATCATGGTTTTGATTTACATTTTCTTTTTTCAAATTATTATTTTAAAATAATCTCTGTAGCCAGTGTGGGGCTCAAACCCACTACCCTGAGATCAAGAGTTGGCTGCTGTGCCAACTGAGCTAGCCAGGTGCCCCTTGATTGGCATTTTCTAGTGACTAATGATGTTGAACACCTTTTTGTGTGTTTATTGGCCATATTTATGTCATTTTTGGAGAACTGTTCAAAATCTTAACCCATTTTTAAATTGGGCTATTTGTCTCTTATTGTTGAGTTGTAAGGGTTCTTTGTATATTCTGGATGCAAATCCCTTTTCACATAGATAATTTAAAAATATTTTCTCTCATTTTGTGGGTTGTCCTTTGAACATTTTTTTTCTTTTAAAGATTTTGTTTATTTATTTGACAGACAGAGATCACAAGTAGGCAGAGAGGCGGGCAGAGAGAGAGGGGGAAGCAGGCTCCCTGTGGAACAAAGAGCCCGATGTGTGGCTCGATCCCAGGACCCTGGGATCATGACCTGAGCCGAAGGCAGAGAGGCTTTAACCCACTGAGCCACCCAGGCGCCCCATCCTTTCAACATTTTTAATGGTATTCTTTGAAGTACAGAAGCTTTTAATTTTGATGAAGTCCAGTTTATTTATTTTTCTTTTATCATTTGTGCTTTTGGTGTCATAGCTAAGAAACCATTGCCTAACTCAGGGCCACAAACACGTACTCCTCAGATTTTTGTATTATTAGCTCTTAACATTTAAGTCTGTGATCCACTTTGAGTTGCTTTTTTTGTATGTGGTGTGAGGTAGGGGTTCAAATTTTTGGGTTTTTGTTGTTGTTGTTGCATGTGACTATCCAGTTGTCCCAGTACCATTTGTTGAAAAAACTATTATTCCCTGTTTAATTTTCCTGGCACCCTTGTTAAAAATCAACTGACCATTTAACATAAAGGCTTATTTCTGGATTCTCAATTCTATTCTATTGATATTAATATATCTGTCCTTGTGCTAGCACCATACTGTTGTGATTGTTGCAGAATTGTAATACGTTTTGCGGTTGGGATGTGTTGTCTGCCCACTTTCTTCTTCCTATTCTTCTTTTCCTTTTTCAAAAAAAGATTTATTTATTTGAGAGAGAGAAAGTGTGAGCAAGTGCACGGGGTGGGGAGGGGTAGAGGGAGAGGAACAGAAGGAATCTCAAGCCGACTACCTGGTGAGCATGGAGCCCGATGTGTGGCTTGATCTCAAGACCCTGAGATAGTGACCTGAGCCAACATCAAGGGTCAGACGCTTAACCGACTGAGCCACCCAGGTGCCTCTCTTCTTTTTCAAGATTGTTTTGCTTTTTCTGGGTCCTTTGCATTTCTGTATGAAATTTAGGATCAGGTTGTCAATTTCTGTTTTTTTTTTTTAATTTTTTATTTATTTTTTTAAAGTTTGTTCTTTATTTTTTTATTTTTTATTTATTTATTTTTATTTATTTGACAGAGAGAGAGGGAGACAGAGCAAGCAAGCACAGGCAGACAGAGTGGCAGGCAGAGGCAGAGGGAGAAGCAGACTCCCTGCCGAGCAAGGAGCCTGAT